>VXAB01005751.1:838754-922495 GCA_013399175.1 Odontophorus gujanensis | reverse complement strand
TTTTTTTTTTTTTTTTTTTTTTAGGAAATCCCTTTTATGGGCTATTTCCATGTTTTCTCACAACTGAAAGGAGAACGCAAGCCCAGCAGAATTCTCTCTCAATCTATTTTATAAGTAGACTTACCTTCTTCTTCTTCTTCTTGTACTCCTCCTCCTGTTCCTTCTTTTTCCTCTGCACAGGGAATCAAAGGTTTCTCATCTTCCGTTGTGTCTTCTTGCTTCAACAACGGCTCTGAATACATTTGACAAAAAGATGAACAATAAGGCTTTTCAGAACTGACATCGTATAAAAGGATTAACAGACACTAGAGAGATTATCATTAAAAACACTGGGAAAGGATCCTTCCCCCCAGGAGTACAGACACGATAACCGCCTCGGAGAAACGCCAGGGGCTGCAGACGAGAGCAAGGCTCCAATGATCCTCCAACATGCTGAGTTTTCTGGGATTTAGTACAAAAAGCCCCACGTGCCTAACTTCAGTCACGGGCCTTTACCAGGACTCATCACCGACCCAAAGACACACGTACCCAGTGTTTTGTCAGAGTGGAGACAGAGCACGCAGTGCTCCAAACGTACAGGACTCAAGAGCTTGTCATAAGAAACCGGAAACACTGTTTTCATTTCTCTCTCTAACAGTGGCAGTCATTAACAACTCAGACTTAATCAGTGAGAACCCACAGCTGCTCTCCTACTCAGGATTCGTCCAGTCTGGAGAAGAGGAGGCTCTTCTCATCGCTCCCTGCAATGACCTGAAAGGAGATCGTGGAGAGCTGGGAATCACTCTTGACTCCCAGGGAACAGCCACAGGGTGAGGAGGGATGGGCTCACGTTGTGCCAGGGGAGGTTCACATTGGGTATTAGCAACAGTTCCTTCTCCCAAAGAGCAGTGACGCAGTGGCACAGCTGCATAGGGAGTAGTGGGGTCACCATCCCCGGAGGTGTTGCAGAGCCATAGGAATGTGGCACTGAGGGATGTGGTCAGTGGGCACGGTGGAGTTCTGGGGAAGTGCCGACGACTGGACTAGATGACCTCAGTGGTCTTTTCCAATCTTAACGATTGTATGATTCTATAAGACTATTCAACTCCACGGTTTTGGTTTAGTAGGTACGGAGAAAGAAAAGGAATTTCAACACTACTGATAATATCTGTGCAATAACTAGCATTACACATATGCAGTACCTTCTATTTCCATGCAGGAGCTTTGGGAATCTGCCTCAGTTTTCATCTTCTCCTCCGCAGCGTCATCCTGTTGTCCTGTTAACGTGACAAATTGAAAATGACATCAGCACGAGGGCTGCGCGCATGCAACGCAGGTTCAGCAGGCACAGCACGAATCTAACAGGCAGCACGGTACTCTTCAGCCACATACTGCTTTCTTCTATTAAACGAACAACATTAGAATTATTTTATACGTGAAAATACCACTTACTAAGCTTCAAGCGTTAAGTATGTTAAATGCCTGGTCAAAACTGATCCTGAACCAATTTTTTTTCTTAGAATCATAGCTCAGCCTCAGCAAGCTGCTTCTCAGAGGAGCTGCTGCAAAGCACCCGTGCTTGACAGAAGCTCATCAGAAGGAACAGAATAATCCCACCGGCTTTCAGAACAACAATGACAGGGGGAAAAAAAAAATAATTAAAAAAAAAGAGACAACAACAACAGTGCTATGCACTCTGGATCAATATGGTCATAAAGCCATGCATTTGGAGATGTGCAGCTCTGCCAACAATGCTGCGCGAGCTCTGTCTGGCACAGAAACACTGCGAGCCGGCAGCGTTTTCCTAAGGCAACAGAGGTCATTCTGAAACCCAGTGGATGCTGGAACTAGAAGAACTAAGGTTCCCAACTGGTTCATTATCTGTATCTTCAAGAATTTCGAGAGACAACCTTACCTTGGGCTTGATCCTGCTCACACCCCATAGGATGCGCTGGGTCGCTCTCCCACGTGCCTTCGGAGTCTTTCAGGGAGTCTGAGGAAACAGCAAACACACAAACGTGTACCGGAGCAATTTTATGCTGGAAAAGCCTGCTTCTTTCCTCAGACACCGGCAGCCCTAAGGTGAGAGATTTGTATTTGGCATTCTGGTACTCGGGCAGCATTTCTAGCTGCTTACCCACAGCCCTGTGCACTGTAAACACATTCTCATGGGTCTCAATTATTCAAATTGATTTTTGAATCTGTCCACCTATTGACTAGCTTCTGGCCTGCGGGGGGGAAAAAAAACCCAAACCTTTAAAAAAGAGTCGTTGAGAAAGAATATGCAAGAAAAATGAGAAGTACAACCAAGACGTTTATGAACTGAGCATCACGAAGCTGTAAGAAACAAAATGAAGCACCTACTTGATAAGTAGACTTTTTGTTTTTTTTCTTTTCAGAACAACACTGGTGCTTGTCAGGGTTGGATTTCCACAAGCCTGACAAACATTAAGTCCTAAATCCCAGTGCAAATCCCAGCCTCATCGCACTAAATGACAGAACACCCAAGGTCGTTATTGCGGCCAAAACTCCTTTTGCTTCTGGGGAGGGCAGCAAAATGAACCGCCCAAAGCCAAACCTTGAACCAGTGGCACAGTGAGCTTTGAATTAGACATTATAAATCCAATTCTTATGCTATCTGTGGTCTTCATAAACACGACACATTATTTCTGTTGTGTCAAGCAACATTTTATGACAACAGCCACTCCTTAGTGATCTATGAAGTGCAAAGATCTGTAGCGTATGACAATAAATTACACGATGACAGGCTTGTTATGGCTCTATTTCTAGATCTAGGTCTCTTTCTACAATGCAGCAGAAGGAATCCTACAGTATATACACACACCAAAGGATGCCCTGGTAAAACCGTTCCTGAAACTCGCCAAGAAAAATCTCCGATGGGTAAGTAGGAAAGCTGGGTTGTTAACATCTGATCCAAATTTAATAATCTGTAGAAAAGGTACGTGCCGAAAGCGTGTGCCTTTAATTAACTGCAAATAATCCCCCAAGGCAAATATTTAATTACCTGCACAGCTTCTTACCTCTTTCATGGCATGACAATAAGTTTATAAATCCAAGTTTGAAAGTAGAATACCTTACTTATGTACAGTTCGCTAAAATTTGCCCTTGCCGCACCTTTTTTCACCCTACTGTGGACTGAAAATGGTCCTCACTGCTATCAGCTGCCCCACTGTGCTCGACACTCAATACCAGGATGCCCCACTGTGCTTTGAGTTCAAGGGAGCACCCTTCCAGCCTGAATCAGAGCAAAAATAAATTAGAATCTCATCAAATTGCAAGTATAATCAAAAAGCGAGTTAAACGACCTCTTGGTTTTCCACGAAAATGGCACTGAAAATCTGCAGGGAATTTGTCAGTGTCTAAAACAAACCTTAAATGCATTGACATTCTGGTTTCACCGATGTCTTTGGCAAACCCTTTGGGGTAACTAGCAAGTCAAGGTCTGTAGCGTCCGTGGCCCCATATCCAGAATTAATAAAATCTTTTTCCGTATCATTTATTTGAATGTTGGTAAATGGTGCTGTGCTGACAAAGCTGAAATCAGAAGTCCTCTGCCTTAAGCATCTTGCAGCCAGGGCCTTCCCAGCAGCCAAAAGTGATCAGCAAGAGCGATATTACCTGCTTTGGCTGGGGGAGATACGCAGTCCTCCGTCCCACAAGGTCCTTAAAACTATCTCATCTTACATTCATTGCACAGTGCTTCCTACTGCCAGACCTGTGCCTTTAACCTCAGTCCACAGGTGCCACCTTTTCTCCCAGAATGAGGAACGGCTCCAATTTCACACAAAAATCAATCCGCAGCATCAGCGGAACGATTACACGCCTCGGTCAATAATAACAAATGGAGCTTAAGGAGCCTTGTGCTTCACTGACGTACGCTCCCCTAACACACTGTTGTTTGTTGTGAGCATCACGTGGCTCATGGCAAACTACACTCACTGGGCAGCATGAGGATCTGTCTGCATTTCCACCCTGCGGCACTGCTGGAAGCCCGATCCTACAGCTGCACTCAGCTAGAGACCACCTATGTCACCGGACACATCTTCAAATGTTCCCACAACCGGCTGCCTGCAGCTCACCCTTAGGGGACTGTAATTTTGTGCTAAGCTTTCCTTTTGGATTTAAACAGTTTTCTAATTGTTCCAGGGTTCGAGAAAGCAATTGAGTTGCACAGGATTCAAAATGATCGCAGGCAATATACAACGTTCGTTTTGCACATGTTCTTTTTCTGTCGAGCATGCTTCTGAAAAGAGCAGAACATGCGCAGGAGTTGTTGAAAGAACCTGCTGTTCCTACCCCAGCAGTAGAGATTGGATCTTGCGTGAGTATGTAGATTCTGAAATTCAAAATCTTTAAGGTCAAGATCGTATCAAAGATTTCTTCTTTTCAAATGCTAATACGAGATCAAATATTCAAGCCCAAAGGCCCGAAGAAAAATTTACTTTTAGGATTAACAAGAATAAAATAAGGTGGAGGAAGAAACACAGATTTATGAAGGAAAACTCAGCCAGGCAAGAGTAAAAACATAAAAGTTAACGCGTAGGTAAATAAAAGCTGCTCCCAAATTGGATATGAAACAGCAGCGCAGCATCCATTTCAGTTGGCAAGCAGCGGTGGGAATCCCACAAATGCTGATCCCATACAAGTTGCTATCTCCAAGATTTCAGTAGGGTAGCGGTATTCCTCTGGAACAGCTGGTCCTCCGTGCTGACTTAGGCCTTTAGAGCCAGACAGAACACTGGGCATAGGCCAGGACGATAGTCCTAAATGATTCCAGGTCTACATATGCTCCGGACATCCCCACAGCCTTCATCCATCACTAAATGCCTAGGGAACTAACTCTGATTTTTAAATAGCGTAAAGTAATGTCAGTTGTCTCCTAACACAGCTACTCATCTGTCAAGTCGTACTAGGGAATCCAAGTCAGGATACGATTTCACACCAAGGTACGCTTTTAGTTCTTTCGATAGCAGATGCTGGGCACCGTTTACTTTGGGTAATGACACGTTGGAGCTGTAAGGGTTACAATACTGTCAGCCAGGACTGAAAGCAACCGGCGTTTCTCGCGCCACGCTGCAGCGTGGCTCCTAATGTCATCACTGCTCACACGTGAACAGAACGAACATGACATTTAGTGACATAAATGAATCACTGATTAGCCACTTTCACTGACCGCCCAACAAGTACTGAAGTATTGTTTTAAGGGTGAGCATATGACCCTCAGTTTTGTGCGAAGCTGCTTTTCCGTGGTGGTTGCAGTGGCACAGGCTGCCCCAGCTTGCTCTGCACCCCTCCCTTGTATAGAACAGTTGCACTGTGGGGTTGGTGTGGCTAAATAGACCTGGGAATTAACCCCAACCTTTAAAAACCTAAGGATAAACTTGAAGCGGTCAGATCCTCATCACATACATTGCTCACTGCTCCAACATACCAACAGCACATTGAATTTAACTCCAAGAGAACGGTGTAGCTTGCAATAAACCAGCAATCCTATCCTTCCTGCCAATAATCAGACGCCGCTTTGCCTGAATACTACATAAAACCTTTTCCTTGTCATTCTTTTGTTTCTCTTTTTTTTTTTTTTTTTTACTGTACAAAGCAACACTGCTCAAAGAAAATCTTGCAAATGCTTAGAAGAGGAAAAATGGTAAGATCTGAATGTTAAACGGTTTTAATGATCTCTTAAAATTCACTTCCCCAGCTACTCTCTGTACGGCTTATTTACTGAGTCGTTTCTAATGTGCAACACACCTGGGTCCTGCACACAGCATAGATAAATCACCACATTTTAGGGAGCGGGAAGAAGATTAAAGAGGGAAAAAGCTGGCCATTATGAAAGAAATAGGTTCAGTGCATTTTATTTTTTAAGCACGACACTGTGAAAAATGACTGGAATATTTCCAGAGTGAAAGAAATCAAGCAGGCGTCTAAAATTACAGGTAATGGTGTGCACGGAGGCTGCCACATGATTAGGGTATTCTTTTGCCTCATAAACCGAGGAAAATGTGTTAAAATGAAGTACTATAAAATGGTGATTTATAAGAAGTTAGGGAGATATTCTTGAGCTTTGACTTTAAAATGTTATTTTTATATCCACTAAGATTTCATTTTAATCTATCTTTATGACAGATTAGATTTATTTGAGCCCAACTTTATGTGGCCCTGATAAAGCAGACCCTTTATAGGTGCAACAACCTGTAGAGAAATTCTCCCAAGTGTTCAGGTGATAGAGCGGTTCATCTCCGCACGTGGGGTCAACCGCACAACACTCCCACCCGCTCCTGCTTCAAGCTGCAGGCAGGGCATCTCCTCTAACCTCACCTTCCGTCTACGAGAGAAATACCAGGCTCAGCTGCTCTGAGAAACAGGCAGGGTCTGTTGCACAGAGCACTGGGAAAGGAAAAAGCTGAGAAAAGCCTGGCTGCCTTGATTGGAGCCTTCCTAGGAGAAGACGCGTCACGGCTGAAGGTAGACGGGGGAGGATGGAAGGAAAAGGTGCTCCCATCGGGCTGATGGGAGCGCAGCTGGATGGCTTCAGGTCAGCTAATATTTAAAAATAAGCAGGATTTAAATAAACCGGCTAAGGAGATTAGTGTCAGCTGTTGCGGCTGCCTGTACGGGGGAACGGTAGAGCTGAAATATCTCCTCAGTAGTTTATGGTCTGGAGACACGATGCTAAGGATAGGTCAAATTAAAAGAGAAAAAAACCTGAATTCTGTACAATTCAAACCGACCATTCTGGAGGGTGTTAAGAGAACAGGCATTGGGTTGGACGCTTCTGGTTGTATCTGCGGTGGAAAATAAAAAGCAAACCACACCATTCAGCTTGTGTTAGCCGATTTGTTTCCATAGATATCATTCTAATCAGGGGAGAGAAAAACGTTAGCTTGATCGCTGGCACGCAGAGGCACAGCTACAGTTGGGGGTGTTGAAACTCTTCTATTTAAAAAGGTTCTTTTTCACTTACCCATAATTGAAATTTTTCAGGCTGAAATTTTCCAGGCCTAATCATAGCCCAAGGGTGAAGTAAAAACATTTCATTGGTAGCTGCTGAGCGCTCAGCACTTCTGAAAATCAGGTCATTCATTTAGATGTCTTAATATATACTTAAGAGCTGATTTTAAACACCTTTTTTTTTGAACACGCTGCCCTTACAGTCGATCTGTTTCACCCACTTATCAATGCCTAATTTACGATGATTTACACAGCTCCCCTGGATTCGAAATGTTATATCTTGTAGTTTATCCCTTCCCCATCATTTACATCTTTTTGAGGTCAAGATTTTTCCAAGGTGAGAACTACAGCTGGCCAAACACAAATTACATAGCCATTACATTTCACAGGCTTCTGGGTTGCACAAAGTGAGTTTTCAGGGCTAATCTCCAGCCGAGGCGCATACCTAAATAGTGCTTCTGACAACATAAAGCCTCCAGCTACCCGAATCTGACTCCATTTCAGAGAACTCAGACATACAGTGACTTGCTCTGAACAGCACTCCTGCAGGAGCACAGAATTTGGCGAGCACCTGGAACTAATTAATCGCTACTTTATTTTTGAAACTGATTAGCATACGATTTAATTTAGTTGACCTTCATACAAAAATTCAGCGCTAATGTTAAGTGCTAATGAATTAAAATCAGTGCATTGTGCCCAGGAAGTTTCCCACGATCACATAATGGGAGTTTACCCTTTATCTACGCTCAACCCACTTCTCTTACCCATTCTTCTGCCAGGAAGCCCCGTCACTAAGTCACGTTAACCAGCAGTCAGTAGGATGGCTATCTGAAGAGAAGATGCAGAGCACACACTCTCACGTGCACTCGGTCTATCTAAAATGAGTTGGAAGTCCAGCACAATCTTGTGTGGAGAGGGATATTAGGTTGAGCGCAGCCTGTCCGACATGTATTTTATCTGCTGCATAAACATTAATGACTTTAATCGCTTCGTTCTGACTTCCACTACACAAAGAGGAACATCTCGGCATTGAAATACTGTGTATAAAGGACCTACTTCCACACGCACAGTAATGAAGCGCTATGAAGGTGCCGCTGAGAGGTGTCAGCTCTCCCCTCAAGAGCTAATAGATATGCATGTGAGCTTTCAAGGGTAAAATCACAACGTTTCTTTGCTGTATTTCCAGACAGCGGAGATAGAAACTTGGCACAGGCAAGAAGATGATACCTCTACAGCATAACTTCAAACGTCTTGAACTTCTCGTAATATGACTACTCTGCTTTTTTCCTGAGGACAGAGCACTCAGAAAATTCCATCTGCACAAAGGCCGCACGCAAACTGGGCCCACACAAACTTTTTTTCTGGACAAAGTCTCTTCTATTACGGATAACAGAAGAGAGAGACCCGTTCACAGGTATGCGGGACACGTAATTCCACACTAGATTTTTATTTTTTAATCGGAGATCCTAAAGGCACCACTCCTACACTGTTCAGTGTGTTTTATCATGTACCATACCTCTATGTTCCCATCCTCTCTCTCCCCCTTTAAAACAAACAAGCAAAAAAAGACAAAGAAGGCTTAGATTAAAAAAATATTAGAACATCATGACTGGGATTGTGTTCCTGAATTAGAGCACAGGTTGGCATGAGACCTGACCTACCATTTTCCGTGAAGGATCTTACCAAGAAGTGCTGAGCCATGCCACTCTGGGACCTGCAGAGCCCTGCTAGTGACACGACTGCCTCTGGTAATATCCTTTAAGAGCTATGGTCAAGTTCACCACAGAAACCATTTTAATCAAGGGAGAGAAACATTATCACTATAATTGGCATACGGAGCCACAACGTTCGACTGATAGGAATCAGAATTCATTTTGAACAGCAGCACATTTTATAATCACACAAGTATTTCAACGTGTTCACTATTTTCTGATCCCAGAAACGTGAAGGGAAAAGGAGTGGAAAAATGACTAATTAATGAAATAGCCATTGCGGTGCACTCACCAGAACTGACATGAGAGAGAGTGTAGAACTGCCACAACAGGCTTGGAAACCTCCTATTCTGATTGGTTTAAACTGTGCATTTTGGAAGCACGTAGCCTGGACTCCTTCGCCATAAATCTCTGCTCTCAGTAATTAGGTGAAAGAAATGGAAAAATATAATTTCTTCATATATCTTTATAATTTCTTTATATATCTTTATAATTCAGTTCGTTAAGTTGAAGATAAACGACAGAAATGAGTATACTCCAGAACCTGGCAGGTTTTAGCTGCGTTAACTCAGTGGGCAATCAATTTGAAGGCTGAAATTTATTTCAGGAGCAGCAGGTGTTTTCAGAAACACCAGAATTTTGTAAAAGTGCCATTTCCTAAGCAGTGGCAAGTTTTTTGTAACAACAACAGTATTCATGATAAATCTATGCTCTGAATATGTGAAAATACACTAATGCAAGTAAGGAATAAAGCCATGGCCTGCTGGATGCAGTGGTCTCATTGAAAAATCTTGGTTAGACTCATAGAATTATGAAGGTTATAAAAAACCATCAAGATCACCTAGTCCAACACACCCCCACCATGCACACTACCCACGTCCCTCAGTACCACATCTACCCTTTTTTGTACAAACTCCACCAGGGAGGACCACCACCTACCTCCCCGGGCAGCCTGTGCCAATGCCACACCACTCTTTCAGAGAAGAAATTTTTTCTCTACCGAGCAAATTAGCAAACACATCCCAAAATAGGATCTCTTCCCAACTCTTTTTTTTTTTTTTCTATTAGTATGAGTTTTCAAACAAAATATATGGAGGAGGATCTATTTCACTCCTTTTCCCTTATCTGATGCTTTCTGTCCTATTCTTGAGGAGAAAGACATCGAAGAGTAATGACCCTTTTGATTTCGCAGGGCACTATTTCTTCTGCCAGCCTCTCAAGGGAAGAGAGGAAAACATGATTCTCTTGGAACGTTAAAGGAAAAGCGAGAGGTGTAACACAAAGACAGCTGCTTTCCTGAGAAGAGGAAACTAGTACAAAGGGCCAAAAAACTGGAGTGGTTACACATTGAGATCAGTCACCGAAAAGCTATCAGAAGGCACTGACTTTGTAGTCACGAAGCACTTAGCAATAGCAAAATTTTTGGACCTTTGGTAAAACTGCAAACAACATCCTAACACAAAAAACCCACCTCAGAGGGGATCGTATAGATAAAGAATACATAAAAAGGCCAAGTGTCCGGGAAAAAAAGAAAAATGAGTGACAGGTAATCACCAGCTATGCTGGGACCGAACCTATTGCTATTCCTGCCTCAAACTAGCCTCGCTATGACCTTAATCTGAAGATATCAATAGCAAAAGCCAGTGCTCTGGCAAAGGGTTTGAGGGCTTTTTTCCCTGCAGTATCAATCAACCTGTTGAGAGAGCACTTAAATCAACCTGCGCCAGGCTTTGAACTCATAATCAGGTAAGTATGTGGGCTCTCTAGCATGTTCCTTTGGAACAAAGATCTCGCGCCCTGTCACACTTATCTAGAAAAATGAGAAGAGAGTCAAGCAGCGACGCTGAATTAAACATTAGATCTTTTAAAATAAATAAGTTAATGGATGTTAATAATTATGTTATCTCAGTAAAACGCATTAAAATTTTCTATTAGTCTTCCTTAGCCCATCTTTCCGATAGACTGTATTTCTTATAGACAGCATAACTCCTGTTTTGAATTACCAGTAGCGAACATTTTATAAATCAACCAGGCTTTTTCCTGACACACCAACACAAAAATGCCCCAAACCATAGAGCGGCACAAGCAATTAATAGCACGATATCGTAACAGTATCAAAAACAGTGCGTCTGTGCACTGGCTCCTATCCGTGAAACAACAATTCCATCAGAAAAATCTCAGCATGAAACATTTAAATTAGATCATCCCTCTTTCTTGTTTCCTAAACTCCCTGACATTCGGCCCCGTGACACTTAAAAATATTTATCATAAACTAAATGATCTGAGTGCCCAGCACAGCCTGCACAAGATAAACATTACTTTCTCCTTCTCAATTACGATTTCATCTCCTTCTGTCTCCTCTTGATGTGTTTATAGCTATTGTCTTTTTCTTTTTCCCCATCAGGAGAGTTCTAAATAGAAGAGCAAACACTGTGGAAATAGATGTGCACATTTAACTTTACACACGTGAATCAGCCCAGTGAGCCCAAGCTTCAGGCTTATATGTGTCACATGTGATACTGTAGTATTAAATCCATTGGAAGGAAAACCATTGGAATCCAGGGTATCTCTCATCAGCACAACAGCTGGTGCCAAGTAGTTTCATTACAAAGACTTCTGTAAATCAAAATCCAACCATGTACCTATTTCTGTATGGTTTAACTGTGATTTTAGCAATTTCCAGACAAAGGAAAATACAGCTTTGTGAGATGTCCTCTTGGGTTTGGATATTTTGCAAAGCAATTTACAGTCGGTACCTTTATCCTCACTTGGCTTCGCTTCTTCTGATGATGATAGGCTGGCTACAGCGGAAGGTTTCGTCTCATCTGTAAGAACCAAAGAAATGAAAGACAAGTTATTCACGAGCTAGTAAACCGATGAACTGGTTTACCGGGGGGAAAAAAAAACAAGTGTTACACTTGATCGGAAGCGCGATACAATACTCAAATTTGCTGTTTTGGGCTTGCATCCATTCTCATCGTATTCACCGGTTTGATTGTCTTCCCTAAGCCAGGGGTAAACGTACATCGCAATACTGCCAGATCAAATCTGTGCTTCAACTTCCCGCAATAGAGAGAGAGGAACAGCTGCCAGTTTCGTGGGTAGGCTGTCGTTCTCTTTGGTTAGATACTTCATTTTTTATTTAATCTATTTATTTGGGAAAAAAAAAACCAAGCCATTCTTTAATCACGTCCAGTAGTCCCATTGGAATCAAAATCATTAAACGCAAATGCTTTCCTGAAAACAGAACCTTTCTTGAATCTGACCTGAAATGTAGCAAGTCCGTAAAAATTTGTGGTACGCAGATGTTTGATGGTAGAGTACGTGCTGTTAAAGCTATGATCTTTAATAGATAAAATTAGTAACTGACTTTAACAAATTTTTTTTTCACTTTCACTGTTGTTTCCTCTTAGCAATCTTTGTAATTTAAAACCTTTAGAAACCTCTTCTCATTTTCAGCGTTTCATTTCTTTCTAAAGGCTTCCCCTAGCGATTCTGACTTTTTTTCACCGGGCATAGACATTGAGTTTTTTTAACTAGCTTGAAGCATGAGCACTGAACCACCTGCCATTTTGTTTTCCACGTGTTAATTGTGAGGTACACCGTTGACAGGATAGAGGCTAGATTATTAGAAAAGCCAACACTGTAAGAGCCAAACTATTCAAGGCCAGCCTTTGTACACTATAATTGGCTTTTTCATCTACTGTGTAACAAGAATATATAAATCTTTATGTAATGACTATTTAAGAATACAGCTTATTTTTCTCCTCATACACTTTCTTTTACAATATTAAAGTAACAATTTGTGATTTGTCACACTCAGGTGAAGGTTATGCCTTCAGTTTAGAAAATACAAATTAGAACTTTAGTATCTGAATGCCTTGCTCCTTGCAATTATTCTTTATAATAATCAGAAACGGACGCACAACTTCAGGCATACAACTTATAAGGTCATACATCTTAAAAAATAAGGTCATTTCCTACCAACAAGGAACTGTACAGAGGCAGCAGCCCTAAAAGTTTCTGACGGTGTTTGGTCTCCACAGGAAAACAGGAACAACTCATAAGCTGAACATTATTTACTCAAGATAATTGTATGCCTTTCTGTTCTTATCACTCGGTGAACCAGTAGGGCTTCATGTTAAGTCAAGTCATTTCTCCCCGTAACATTCCGTGCCTGCGGTTGAGGAAGTGATTCATGCAGCATATGTAGGCACAATGCTATCTTTACGTACATACCTAAAATGAGTTCAGAAAATAAAGCGTTTTCTGAATCTGGGACCTAAAAAAAGTCTGGATCTTTTCTTTGACACTCTTCATAAGAGTAACAAAACATGACTACCAATACGAGATAGCATGGGAGTGTACATGATATCTCCAATAAACCAGGTCTGACAGCTTGTGACATGCAAGTCATAATGACAGCTTTGGAAGAAAACACGACGCATTTAGCACACCTCCAGCAGCAAAGTAATAATTAAGGGAGGTACATTCCCCTTACTTCTCTAGGGAAAAAGGAAACGTATCTTACTCAATCCGGCAGCTTTGCAAATCAAAATAACAAGGAAATATACGTCTCATCAGAGTCAATAGAGCAGGCAAGCAAAATAGGATGCATTTGGTATCTACAGACAGTAATGCAACTGGGTTTCACATGAATCTCTGCAGCTGGAGCAATCCTGAGGTAGAAGCCAAGTAGTATTTGATATAGCTAAAAGTTCAACATCGCTTGAGCAAAAATATCCCCCCGCGTAGGAAGAGATTAAAAACGCAGCCTGGATATTGTTCAGATATTTACAAGCATTGGTAAGATCTCCTCTCAGTCTTCTCCTCTCCAGACTGACCAGTCCGAACAGTCCCAGGCCTCTCAGCCTTCCCCCGGGAGATGCTCCAGGCCCTAAACCATCGCTGTAGCTCTCCACTGTACTCTCCCCAGTAGTTCCCTGCATTTCCTGAACTTGGGAGACCAGAACTGGACGCAGTGCTCCAGATGTTGCCTCACCAGGGCAGAGCAGAGGGTAAGGATCACCTCCCTCGTCCTGTTGGCCACGCTCTTTGTAATGCACCCCGAGGTACCACTGGCCTTCTTGGTCACAAGGGTACGCTGCTGGTTCATGCAGCATGCTTATCTTGGTGAGCATAAAGAGCCCCGGTTCAAAGCTGCTATGCTGTACACCACGGCTTCGCCATCCACTGCTTGCCAAAGAAGAGGCAAGGAAGCAGGCACAAAATACAGAGGGACTTCAGGCATTCGAGGCCAGCGCCAGCTGTTAACATACAGCTGCAGTAGACTGACCTGTGGAGCACAGGGAGAAATGTCGCACTTCCACACACACACACAGTGCTCACTGTCGACATACAAGGACCCTCATCAAATGGATTCCTCATCTGGAAAGAGCTACAGTACAGTAAGCAAACCAGATAAGTCAAGAATCCAAGATTTCTATTTTTCCTCCTGCCCTTACCAGCTGGCCTTCTTCAGCTCAGTTTTCCACACACCGATAACAATCTCCAAGTCAGCTTAAAAAAATAGCTCTGAATAAAACTGTTTCGTGCTTTTGTGAATTAAGGTAACATCCTGTATTACTGTGAGGAAAAAAAATAAAATAAAGTATTGTGTTACATGTAATACTGCGAAAAGAAATCTGAAAAAAGAAGGGGATTTACAGGCATTTTGCTTGTCACTTCAGCTCTCCCGATAAAGTGTTTTATTTCTAAGTCTTTTGCAATGAACAGAGTTGGGTAAGATTAAAAACAAACAGAAAACAGAAGAAAATCTACTGTGACCATGGAGCGACTTTGTATATTCAAATATTGAACTTATCAACGTTTAACATGTAATTTACAAGCATGCCACCTGCAAAATTCGCTGCCCGCAAACTCTGACATTCATTCACAGTATACGTAATGCCCTCCTGTGTGGACTTGAAAATCTTCATAACCCCTGAGACTCGTGCAGATAACTTATCAAAAGCTGAAAACAGCCCGAAAAACTGAAGAAGCCCAGTGTTTAGTAAAGGATTGTTCTGACCTTCCCCAGATTTCCTTTCCCCCCATTTCTATTCCAAGCTAATCTGGTGTAGGCAGAGAGGGAAAATTACTTCTCTCTAGTTAGAGGATTAGCTAGAGGTAGTCCACCTTAAAGGAGGAATGTGGAGCTGGGAGGTTAAGGAGGGAAGTCTGCATTCCTGCACTGCAATACTTTCATTCATAACGGATGGTGCAGCAGTGTGGTCTCCAATGGGAGCGCTGTGCAAGCCCTGAGCTAATCTGCTAAAAATGCACAAACATTTTCCCTCAGCAGCATTGACTAGGGCTGTTGTTCACCAACGTGGACAAAACCAAAAGCCCTTCAAGGACCTGGGCTCTTACCTGCTTCCCGGCTTGGGCCCTCGGTTTCTTCAACGTTTTGCCTCTCCTCTGTGCTGTTACCACCTATTGGGAAGACCACACAATTCGCTATGACCTATCTTCTTATTGGTAGCAGCAGCAGCAGTACTAATTGTCACCACCACAGCACGAACTGCCCATTTACAACAAGGCCCCGCAACAGAAGGGGAAAGATGCAAACTGAACAAATGGCAACATTTAAAACTGTCATATTTCCAGCTGGGAAGGGCGGTTACATCACATATTCTTACTTTAGGAGTCATATCAGAAATATCCGTATGCAAAAAAAATAGATCTTTCCCTAAACACTGTTTACAGTAGATAAAAACGTTGCTTGATACGAGTCTATTCATTCTCCAAAGATTTTTTGTTGTTGTTCCCGGGATTATTTTCCTCCAGTAACATTTCCACAAGAGCCTTGAAGTGGCTGTGTTTCAGATTGCAGAACCCACTTACAGAGCTACGGAAGGTAAGAAGAGGAGAGGCAGAATTGCCTGAATTCTATTTTCAAGCAAAATGCTCAACGCCACTTAACATAAAAGTAGAAAGATGCATCACAAATGACTGCAACGGAGAGAGCAAAACAAAACACAGACAGATCGCTAGGATTTAATGCATTATCCCCCGTTTTTACAATCACATTCACTCCCAATTTTCTCCACTACTTTGCATTCACATTCATTACCCACTTCCTCCCCACCCGCTCCCTTTCTGAAGGCAGGTACCAAACCGCGCAAACTGGTCCATGGACATCACATCAAGCTCCCTTAACCTTTGCTTGGCCCGATTAGAAATACATCAGGAAATCTGTATTTTCAGCGATGGAGAACGCTCTTTTAGTTTCCTAACAACATTAGAGGCTGCCGTGCAATGGGCTGGCTCAGATGCGATGGCTGCGCTGCCTCTCTTTCAGCATGGCAGTTGAGCTCCAGCCTTAATGAGGCATTTGAAAAAATGACTGCTGAGCACGTACACTGGGAGGAAGGAAATTCATTCCCAGGCCTGTAAATGGCTCGATAATGATACGTATATTTTTTGCTGTGGCTCCTGGGTTTTTCTGATTGCAGCTTCTCTAAAGCAACGCAGTTGAAGCTCTTTGCGCTGCCACCTTGCTTTTACTTAACACAGAGTCTGCTGAAGAGCACTAGTCCAAATGCAATTGGATGGGAGAAAAACTGAGGGAGTGCGTGTGTTTCAGCAGCAAACACACATCCCTTGGCATCAAGCAGCACTCAGCTCACACTTCGAAGCTGGGGTACGATGCTCGCCCTCTCTGGCAGGCAATACATGCGGCATCCAGCAGATGGGACTCGTGGAGAAGCATTCCCCACCGGCTCACATGAAGCAGCTCTCAGAGGTGGGAATGGAGCGGGGAGATGGAGCAAAGAGATAGAGCAAGGAGATGGAGCAGCACCCCAGCCCTCGGTCTCCTGCCTGCCTGCCGCTCCCCGCACCGACTGTAACCAGCTGAAATGGCTGGCTGGCTACAGCGATTTCTTAGGACGTTAGTGAGCCTTAACCCGTAAAAAATTGCATTTCATGGATGACCAAAATGGCTTGACAAAACCAGCTGCGGTTTTTCTCTCCCTCCCTTTAAATCACCCTGTCCACACGCAATGGCAGGGACTGATGCAGACCAGAAAGTTAGCCGTGCCAGAAGACAAACTCTTCTCTCCCCCTTCTCCTTTTACAACACGGGTTTGGGACTTTGCAGGTTTTACAACATGCAATTAATAAACAAGGAAAAAATTCTTTATGTCACCAGGCTGTGTTTCAGAGGGATAAAGTTGTCTAGCTCAGAAGCTGTGGAAAGGAACAGTATGTTCGAGACAATACTGTAACACAACAGCACAGTGACACTTGAAAAATCTTTACCATTAAGTCGGATCCAAGGAGAATATTGCATCACTGTTAAACAAGCGGTGCCAAAACATGAAGGATTTCATTATGGCCAAGCGCAACATGTTTTGCTCTGCACAGAAGGACTTCATATTCAGGAAAAGCATGTCAGGCAAAAATAGTAGCTGCAGATATATCACTGGAAGTCATTTCGGCAATTGCCTTACTGCATTCACAATGAAAAACTACATTTCTAGGTGACACTTGTTGCTACATCCATTACAGTGACTATAACCGTGAGTTATTTGGCTGAAGTCAGGTACCTGGGGGATTCGTTCACAGTTATTTCCAAAGGGCTACATCTTATTTTAAAGTTTCTGTCTCGAACCAAACTCGAATCTCAAAAGAAGGTTTAAAAGACCTGCTTCATCAGATTAACAGACAATGCATATATTCATTAGAACATGTTGTCAATCCTGAGGCTATTATTTCACCGGAGATTCACTGTTTAAAACTAGAATAATGGAAAGATAATTACAGCACCGTGTATTAGATTCTTAACATGTTTTCCACCTAACATTTCATTTCGTTCCTTTTGAGAAAAAAAACAAACCCAAAATGTGAAGGACTTGAAGCAGGAGTTTCACCTCTTGTACTCTGACCCAGCCCAGAAGACCGACTGGACAGTGACAAGAGAATTAATTTTGATCAGCATAGTGAAAGTACGCATTGTGCCTGCAAAGTGACTTTCCTGGAATTAGAGGAGAGGAAACACTACGGTTAAGAGTGGGTGAGTGATTCTGAAGCGAGTGACCTGCAGAGGAAAAGGTTAAGCTCTGCTTGGCCAAGGGAACCTCTTCATCTGTAGAGAAAGGGGGAAGCGGAGTAAGAACACACCGGTAAGAAAGCAAACTATCAGGTGGAAAAGTGGCTAATCCCAAAGCGTCTGACAAACAGTTTTTTCCATTTTTTCCACAAACCTTTCTGAGGAGTCTCTCACTGAGTGTCTTCTACCGACGAAGGGCCTTTATGTCATTACTGCTCTCCACCGGAACTGGGTGCAGAGCAAATGGGAAAGTTTTAAGTAGCACACGCTCAAGTCAAAAGCTGAAAATATATTTCAGGAGACAAGCAAGCCAGTTCTCCACCATAGTTTTATTCGCCCCTGCTCTCCTTTTCTCCAGGCAGAAAAGTCAGACCCAGTACATTTCCCTCGAGCCTTCCTCATGACATTATTAATACTAAAGACATCTTTTCCACTGGCTGGCTTTCGTAGTGTCTGCCATCCTTCTCTTTCCACTGCCGCAGCAACTGGCAATTGCATTTCCTTTAGGTGAAAACTGTCCCAAAATATCTGCTTTTCCACCGTACTAGTAATCAAACAGCAATCCGTCACTCACTCCAAAGGAGACGGAGAAAGCGGTGAATGACATATCGTGTCATTTTAGGCCAGCAAATGTAAATGATTTTGAGCCGCACGAAAAGACAAATGGGAACATCTGTTCCTTTTCCCCTGGATGGCAGTCAGATGAAAAAACATGAGTTTTGAGGACTACAGTAGCATGATACAAACAAAATAAGCACATCAGACACTACAATACCTACTCCTGGCCATATATTTTCCTTTCCCCTGCCAAGCTGACTATCGCGTGGTAGGAGCTTGCTCTCCCCTCTTGGCCTTTTTCTTTGGGATTGGCAAGGAAATTTCCCCCAAACAGTATATATCCTTACTTATATCTGGTAGCAAACAAGCCAAGCAGTGACCAGTCAGCACATTCGGTAAAAGTTGGCAAAGCAGGCAGCATTTCTAACTAAGCTAGAAAACTGGATACTCTGCAAGCGTCTGCCTGTTTTATGTTAAGGAGAGGTACTTAGCATGCACGGTGCTGTGCCAGCCGCAGAAACAGCCTCAAAACAAAGCAGATGATATGACAAATAATAAGCCGGCAGTCATACGGGAGAAGGCTGAGACAAGAACCCCATGAATGTCCAGGGGACAAGCTCTCAGCAGCAGACTGGGAGCAGGTTTTACTATTCTTCCCATTTACTCTGCCAGAGCCTGGAGGCACACGGCTTTTTACATCCCTCGCTGTTCTTGCGACAAACACGGTAAGTCAAAAATATTAATAGTCTGCCGGCCTCTTGGCCCTTCCCATTTCAGAGATGAATGAGCGCCAGATTCTCATACACCTACTCCTCCTCAGCAGTCCCTTTCTTCATAAGTAGTCAGCGACGTTTTCAGAGCTAAGGTTAACGTCCATGTCTCAAAAACTGGTATAAAAATACACTTACCAGGAGAAAACAGAATAGCAGAAAACGTATTTTTAGTCAAAGGAGGAAATTCTGCCCAGCCAGTCTACTTCTACCCTTCCAACATGCGAGTTACTAATAGTAAAGTTTTTTTCACTTGGAAGAAAGTCCTTGTACGTACCACTGTGTGTCTACACTCAGATTAAGGCTTTATCAGAACACCTCCTTCTCCTTTCTGGAGTGGAAACAGCTGATATAGAGGTTGAACACCTCAGAGTCATAATTTGTCTGTCCTTCCCACACATATCTGTGTACGCACCATAATCTTGAGCACCAGTTCCGACCCTGTTACATCCTCGCATGGCTCTTGCTTTGCAACCACACAAATCTCCCATGATCTGGCCTAAAAATTTCTCTCAAAGCAGGGCCGCGCTTCTGTGACAAATGCAAACCAAGATCTGGCAGATAAAAGATGTCACAGTTCTGAATTGTCTTTTTTACAGCACGAAAGCATTGCCACGGTAATCGCACTAATGATGTGAAGGTTCTTCCGGAATAATAGGGACACTAATTAATGAGAAAATTAAAAATATAGGCCTTGATCTTAGAGCTGTTGTATTCTACCCGCGAGCCGACCTGCTGACTTCAACAAACTCCTATTACGTGTGAAGAAAACACACACGGATCCAGATCTATACTCGAGATCATACAGCTGGCAACCACTGCCAGACCGTTCCAGTGGCAAAACAATATCAGACATAAAAACAAACAGCACACAAACACAAGTGTCACCATGGTAGAACTCCAAACGCATGTGAATGAATCGTTAGGGTGGTGGCCTGAGGTTACCGAACATTTCTGGTTTGAATTTTAATTAAACCATGATTTTTAAGTCTGTTTTAAACACGACTCGCATAGAACCTCTTTACGGTAAATTTAAAGAAGAGTGAGTGAAGAATTATCATCGGTAGTAACTGTTTAATGGAGTTATGAGACTTACTTTCCCCCCCCTCTTGTTGTTTCAACGATTACCTCACTGCAGACGCAGCCCTGAACGCTCTGCCATCAGCACACCGAGCCTCACCAAGTTGTCAGAGTAATAAATAACACGTTCTTATTTCCATGCGGCATTTCTGTCAAGTATTGTCGGGGAGTGTGGGAAAAGAATGAGAACTGCAGCTCGCGGGGATTATCTCAGAGGTTTAAAATAACACTATTGTATTTCATTATTTAGCATCCCGAGCAGGAGTATGGGAGCCTAAGCTAAAGCCCACTGCAGTTGCAGGGTGTTTCCCTCACTTGGTCCTCTGCGGATCACAAGGCAAGTAGCTCAGCAGCATGGTTCATCTCCCAGCACAGGGAAGGACCAGGGGAAAACGTGTGGGCCAACAGCTTCAGTGCCAAGTGAAGTGCTTTGCTTGCACTCAGATTTATCCCAATCCATAATATTGCTGGGAACACTGTGCAAGGTTTTAGTTTTGTTTTGTTTTGTTTTCTGGATATAATTTTTTTGCAGAACAGGTACCAGGCAAGAAATTATCTAAAATTTAATTGCCCGAAATGCCAACCATCGCTATTTCTGAGCAATCTGCAAGTGTCCGTACAAAGCAAACAAAAACAGATATTTCCTGGGAGCCTGAGCTCTCCAAAGGAACCACAGTGTGGACATCGTATGAAGCCCATACAAAGCACAAAGATGAAATCTGCATTTTGATGCAAAAAATACACACGCGGCGATGTGCAAGCATGTATATACTGCTACCCTAGTGTAAGAAGCTGGACAGAAACTGCCCGTGCGATTTGATGCTAACGGAGGAGCAAAGCAGAGAGGCAGCACACAAAGAGCAGAGGAGGCTGAGTCCCAGCCCTCCGGGCAGCCCTAGCTAAGACAAAAATATGCGAAGGTGCACAATATGACCATAACATTTAACATTACTACGTCCATTCACTGTTACTTCTCATTTTCTTGGTGCACCCAAGAGAATGAAGGACCGTGGCACAGCTTCTTCTCTGAGTCACAGGAAAGATATAAAATAAAAGCTATTTCAATACTGTGCATACTGTTCCTCAGATCGTGAGGTGGAGGAACGTAGCACAGCGAAGAACTGGGCAGGGAAGCCACGCAGGAGACCACATTTGCTAAGATAGCATAAAACACGAACCACAACAAGCAATGTTACTATTTTGCATTAGCATTTCAGAATTAAGGACCTGATTGTGCCTTCTGTGCTGGGTCTGAACAACCACAGCACTTCACTGTTTTTCATTTAGAGGTTAGAAATGAGAAAGGAATTGCACCTGTTTACCTGCTACAGTTTACATACACGTGCAGTTGGCTGCTAAAGGAAACCCCAACAAGTGAATGGTTGAAGCAAGAGGACAGCGTGTCACCTGCGGAGGCCAAAATGAGCTGCGTTTTCAAAGCTGCCATGTGTGACCACTGCATGACAATCTAATGAAACAGCAGTAGCCTCTCCAGCAATGAAAAGAATCTCCTAAGAAGGGTTTGCTCAGAGAGCAAATAACAAATAAATATACAGATAACATCCTCTTTTTTCCCCTGGCTAAGTGAAAAGCGATCACCTGATATTCTGAGAGCCGTAATCAGTCAAGACAGATGGCAGACTTCAAAACAGTTGTGAACTGTTTGATAGTTGTGAGCTATCAGCCCGAGTGGATAAGGGTTAATGGCATCACTTTAAATATAACCAGTCTATATGAAGGTGAAACATTTTACAGACATGTTTGATACGTATGCTTCACAGGGAATTTTGTACTTTATCTTAATGTGAAATTTTATTTAAGGGTTTAGTTTGGTGGTAAAAGGAATGCAGTAACTTCTAAGCTATCTTAATAAGAAGTAGCACTTCAACGGTGAACAAGAGAGTGTGTTTCTGAAGCATAATTGTGTGTCTAGATGTTCATTTTCAGTATGAGCGGAGCAGAAATTTATCGAAGACTATTACTGCCCTGTGGGATGCAAGGAAGAAACGTAGCTATAATTCCTCAATGATAAAAGAATTGTTTGCTATAAATCAAGAGCTATTTTAAAACTTAAATGGTCATATCTTGTTAATATTAATCCATACCTTAAAGGGACTGTCAATCAGGCCCGCACAGCAGCATAAGGACCATAGGAAAGATGCTTTGAACATTGCTGTGCAGCGGTAATGCACCGCAGATGATGTACGTACACTGGAACCCCAGGGAAGGAGCAATAGCTGCAGCACTGCTGACTTCAGCAACTTATCAGGTTGGATATTAAGAAACATTTCTTCTCTGAAAGAGCGGTGAGAGGCAGTGACACAGGCTGCCCAGAGAGATGGTGGGGTCACTGTCCCTGGAGGCGTTCAAGAACTGTGGAAATGTGGCACTGAAGGACATGGCTAGGAAGACATGGTGGAATTGGGTTGGGCTCACACAAGATGATCTGAGTGGTTTTTTTTCCAACCTTAATGATTCTATGACTTTTGTCACTGTACGTATTTCATCCTCCACTCTATGGAGCCAGGTAGCAAGCAGCAAAGCTGCAAAAATCATACTGTAAGGGAGAAGAAGGAAGAAGTAGTCTTATATTAATGCCGCAACTAAAGAATTAAGATGAAAAATTAGTTTTATTTGCTAGTCCCAAGACAACGCATTTTTTGTCAATGGAAAAATGTTTCTTGGAAAAGGGACGAAGAGCGAGGGTGTTTCTCTCTGGGTGAGCACCCTTCCTAATGGCCATGAACTGCCGAATCACAGTGCTGCCATGGTAAGATGCACACCTACTTGGTCTCATTTCTACTGCATACTCAAATCGGATGGGTGACTTTTCCCGTAGACACAGCACAACCGATCCAGAGCAACGTGAGATCTCGCTAACGAGCGTCGAGTCCCAACACCGATGAACAGCATTTCAGAAACCTGATGCTGCCCTCGAAAGCTAAGAGGTCAGTAGCACAATGACCCTATCAGGCAAAGGAACCAACTCTACCAACTGTCTTCAAGGTGATTTGTGATCCTTTCGACCTTCCTGGCTTGGCTTATCCATCAAATCATCCTCCTTCCCATCAGGTGAACAGAAAGCAGACAAAGTTCATCCCAGATGAGCAATTCCAGCACTAGTTCCTCACACATACACTGGGTTTCAGATAGGGGGATCATGAGAGACCAGCAGCCTATCAATCTATCAGAAAGAACCTAGCACTTCATTCTGGGTGAAGCTCAGGAGAAAAGCTGGAGTGAGATAACTTGCAGATCTCCAGCTCTGTCTTCACACCCCTCAAAGGTGAACAGGCAGGATCCTGACCTTGGGAAGGCACAGAAATGGTTTTTGCTGCACAGATCGATTATTTTCCTCCTGGAGGAGGAGAAAGATCAGGCATTTATGCTGCTATTATTGGCTGCATTAGTCATCTCTGATACAACACTGGTCACCCGAAGACCATAGAGGGAATATATGGGGCAGCTCTTGGTCAGGTTCCCCTTTATATCTCATTCAGAAATCCAGAAAGAAACAAAAGGGCAAACAGTTTTGCTTCTCACAGCATCAAGAAAATCTACAGCGTGCATGTCATTATTCAGCGCACATAGGAGGCCATTAGGAGAGATAAAGAGAAGTGAGGAACAACTTGAAATTCATCAGGCTTCTTTAAAGAGAGTCTGATGTTACTTGGTGGAGATCAGAAGGCTGAAAACATGACCTTTAGCATTTGTGGCATCTCATGGCTAAAAATGCCGTTTATCCCCATTTTGCCTATACCATTATTTTACGATAGTGCTAACGAAGTTACTGAAGACACGCTGAATTTTCCTTAGTACCAAAAGTATTTTTCTCACCTCAGAGTTTACCAAGCGCATCTGACCCAGGGAAAGGGAAAACTGCCATGGCTTATTTTTCCCACCCAGCACGATCCAGGGAAAATACATAAAGAAATAACTAACACTGCACATTGGCACGCTTAAGACATGAAATGTTGCAGGTATGTTGCATGTTAAGAACGTTTCCCCATGTATCCAGACAATAACCCACACCAGAATGCAAAACTACCAAACACAACAAGTGTCAGGAGAATCTGCTATGCAGTTCACACTTGCCTTTCGCTATCAACAGACCGAAAGCAGAGAACAATATACATAATAGCATAATAACAGACACCAGCAATACTTTAGAGGATCTGCACAAAACTGCTTTCATTAGCATGTCAAGTGTTTATCTTAGCTTACTGCAAAACAAGCTCCTTACTTACAGCCACTTATTCGACTTCCCCTGATTGTGCAGAGGGCAGAAATGAAGGAGCCTACTTGCTCTGATCTTCTGCGGAGATTTTAAAATGCATCGAAAAGGTTTTGCTCTGTTACCTCTAGCCAATGAACAAGTGTGGCGTGCTGTAGAAAAATAGCACTGTAGAAATATTACTGAACTTGATGGAATAGTTTCTACAGGATGACATGAGGGCACGTGTGGCAGAAGGCAGCGAAAACGGCAAGCTGTATTCCCACCTTTGGTCTAAAGGGACACTGGCAGCTACGGAGAGGAAAGAATACCTAGTTCTTCCTGGATCTCAGTGTGTATTTGTTAAATATTTTATATCTAGCCACGGCACCAAGGAGAAATAATATCTTGTGCTGAACGTAAGCTGCTTTGGACTAGTTTTTATTGCTAAAAGCTTTTTTTTTTTTTTTTTCCTTTTTAATTTCAGGTATATAAAGCATGGGAACTACCTGAAGGCTGAAACACTGAGCACAAAGTACTTCGGTTTCACCACGAGGAAAATTCAACAAAGTTGGCCCCAGACAGAGATCGGCTTTACTGAGTTTTGAAACTGCTTATACATACTAACTAGGCAAAAATCCTTTTTTAATCCCTCAAAATACAATAAAATAATAAAGACAGTTTCTTGGAAAGGAAGCCAAATCCTACCTATTTAAACAAAATCACTCAGACACACGGTCATGCGGTCTGGTTCATGCCACACATCCACAGCTTTCTTAATCTTCAAAGCTCCACAACGACAATTCCTTTAATTAGCCAAAACCAGCAGCTAATAATAAGAATGACAGAAATAAAATTCTATTCTCAGACAAAGGCGTGCAAATCTTATTTACTTAAATGGAAATAACTCACAGGTGTGTTACACTAGACTCAGGTCACTCTGCAACTTTACAGGAATTCAGTGTCTGGAGCGATTCTTCTTCAAAACAGAGGCACAGGTAATTCTGCTGAAACCTGATCCAGGTTTCTCCCCTCCCAACAAACACTTTAATTACTTTTTTTTATTTTTTTTTCCCCCTAACACAGCTTTCAAGTCTAAATTGAAGCTTTCACTCCTAAATGTTACAGGCCTGACTTCTGCCTAAGGAGAAGAAGAGTCTGTCACCAGCCAGATTAAATTCTGCAGCAGTGATTATGTGTTACAGGCCTCGACTCTGCACCAGCAAAAATCTACTGTACGGCATCAAATTCAAGGAGTTCAGACATTTTACAGCTCGAGGGTAATGCAATCATTCTATCGCCATGCTATTTACTTCATCCTTCCAATGCATTTGTTTGTACTCTACAAAGTGAACTCTAGGTCACCAGGAAAACACTGACAGGAATAGCAAACTAGGAGACGGAATTCAGTGAACCAAGGAAACAGTGGAACAACATCAGCTCATTTGCCAATGGAGAAAAAAGCTTACGTTTCTTTATTTATTTAGTCTCTCTTATTATTACAGAACACTGATACAACGAAGGCTTTTAGTCACACTCCAATATATATATTATGGAATATGGGAAATGACACCGTGATCCCACACCCCATTCAGCCTGCATACAAATTGACACACGGTTTCTCATCATAGAATTCTAGAATCCAAATATACATTGGCATTTTAACTTCAGCTGGGTTTAGTGCAACAAGAAAGAGAAGAAGACAGGTCAGGATGAGATTTCTTGGGTCCCGCCACACCTTCCAGGTGCTGACAGCTATTGCTTTAAGTACTTGCCATTAACAACCAGTCACAATGTTAGTGACAGGATGTTACTAGCAGTTACTTAAAGTGATAGATGTTAACATTTTTCTGCTCTTTATGACTCACGCTACACCCTAGTCAGAATATTTTAGGAGCTGAAAGCACAGCACAAGGTCAAAATGATGAAGAACATGGAGCCACCGGTTGAGGTGCAGAATGAGATGTGTCACTTAAGGAACATTAGGTCAAAGAGAATCTATGATAAGGAACTGTCACAGATTAAAGATTAAGGTTCATCCTTTTAACTATTTCACCTAAGGGGAATTCTCTAGCATTTGGGCATTTTGTTCTTCCATAAATAGAAAAGCATCGTCAAACTCTACATCGAAAATTACATCTTTGATGTTAACATCTTTTAGCAACTCTCCCAATGAGATACACATTAGGAAAAGATACTTTGATCCAATATTAGATAGAAGCGGACCGCGCTCAGAAAGACTCAAACGCAGGAAAGCACTTTTCAGAACAACACAGGCATAATGGCAAGCATCTGTGACTTCTGACCATGGAAATATGCAGTATAACGCGTAAGATCTGAAGCCATAAACACCGTAAGTGGAGTAGAAAGGGATGCAGTACAATTCTCTTGTAGAGGAGGAAAGCAAGAATTTTCTTGTTCTACATATTGCTGTGGGTAGTTGATTTACTTGAAAGCGTAAGCAACAAGCGTGACACAAACACCGTGCAACATTACATTTTATATTATTAATTATGTAAAGTCAGAACAGGTTAGACATAGAACAGGAACATTTTTCTGTTTTATATCAGCAACAATCAGTAAAAATTGCATTTCTAAATCTAATTCTACCTTGAGATGAAATATACTCCAGAAGAATTACAGACTCGTGACCAAGCCCAAAAGGAACTTTCCAAGTGCATGGAAATAACGACCTTAAATAGAAGTACTCCATTTTTTTCTCAAGAACTCAGCGTCAACCTTTCCCCCCAGACGTAAAATCTAGTAATAGCTCTGAAAAGCAGTCAGACCACCCACCTTCAGCATCGTCTTGCAGATCTTCAGCCTGCTCTGCTTTGCACTTTCTGGGAGACCGAGCCTGGCCTTTTTGTTCGAATCCTTCTTTAAGACACAAAAAGAAAATATTAAACATGTTATTTTGAAACGGTGTTATCGTATCAAATTCTACCACACACAACAACACAACTGCAAGCACATTTTATCTGAGTGCTCCCTTCAGTGCCTGATGGCTACCTTTCTCTTATGAAAATTAATTGCAAAATCACATGCTAGAAAAGGATCATAAGGAGTATCTTCCAGCTTGGATTGGACTTTGCCTAACTTTCCCATGACAGCAGGGAAGAAAGATCAGGTTAAAATGACCTACAACTTAACAAGCTCTTAATCTCTTCAGGAAAAGTTCATAATTTTTAATCTGTAGTTTTTAACGTAATATATACTAAACTGTATTACAGAATTGTGGCGAAATGATTCTCTCTCAGCTCAATTTTCCATTCAATATAATAACACAGTAGCAAATGAATATTGACTGAAACGGGTAATGAAATGAGAGGCAGGGAATCAAGTTTGATAGCGAAGTAAAGTTAAGGAAATGAAAGTTTTATGAGATAGAAATGTTCTGTTTGGAGAAAAAGAGAAAAAGAAAAAAGAAAAAAAAAAGGAAAAGCTTTCCAAACCATTAGCCAGAAAGCAACAGGAAGATGAAGTAAAAGGAAATCCTTCTGAGCAAAAGAATAAGTGAAACATTGAAGTTTAAAATTTCTGCTATTTGTAGAGTTTGAAGTTCACAGCACTTAAAATTAGATGGTTACATTTATAAAATTCAGAGGTTTTATACAAAATTTTCAGAGTTTTTTTTAATCATCTCAAAATAAGCATAAAATTACTGTTTGTTTGCTAAGATAGACCTGTATCTATCTACAAGCTGGCAGCACAGAAAGCCCATTAGCACAGAAGGAAGGCCAAGTTGGAAATAAATCATAAAAGATATTTTGTAGATTAAGACGTTTAATGAAAGAAGGCTCGCTAACTAGAATATTCTTGAAATGGTTGCTTTACCAAACTCTGGGTTGAAAGCAGAGAACAGTAGATGTTTAAAATTCAATTCATTGCATATATTAAACTTATTCAGCAGCAATGGGAGAATGCCTTTTTGTCATTTGACTTTCCACCAGACTTCCTAGTTCCTCATGGTCTGCTGAGGACACGGGAGAGGGAGAAACCTAAAGGAAACAGATTTTACGTGCGTGCTGAAAAGACATCCTGAACACTTATAACCAGGAAACTTAGGAATGCACATGGTCTCTCTTGATTTAGCCCTATTGCCATACTGAGAGAAAGTAAGAATCACCTCAAATTAATTAGCCAATTAGCAACTAGAAAAAAAAAAGCAACAACAAGAAAAAGGAAACAGAATTTACACGTGTATTATAAATTGCCTACTGTTCTGAACAATCCCACTTCTTATGCTGTTATACATACCCCCTACAATCATCTACCGCATATGTCGCTGGGTACATATAAAGCTCTCAGCAACAAGACGCACAGTTTTTCATAAAGGACTCAGCTCTGCTAATAGCTAGAGAAACTACCCTTCAATATCCTACACGCATACAGAATCCAAGTGCTAAACATTTCCAAACACAAGGATGAAAATAAATAAGGATGTGAAAAGTGAACTTGCAGCGTGAAAGCGAATACTACGTTCTTTTGAGAGACAAACCGTTGGCTCCACACGGAACCCAGAAAGCTACCCAGAAACATACTCTGTTCCCCTCCTGGGAACCTTGGTTCTCTACTGCACCGAAGTCCTAAAAGAGCAGCTATGGACTTAGAAGCTGGTAAGAATTTACAAGAAGCTACAGCTCAAAATGCAAGCATTCTAAAATGTGGATCAGCATGTGAGCAAGTGAATTTAATGTCACTCGTTTAATTCTAAGGAGTGGACTCTATATTTTAGGCCCAAAAGCTCAAAGTGAATACTGTCCGTAAAAACTGCTTCTAGCATAGAATTTCTGTATATACAATTCCATATAGTTCAGAGCACGAAGGGCCTGTAAATCAGTAAATAAATGGTGCAGAATACACTTCGATGTTCAGCTTGCCATCAGGAAGTAGACCTTTCTTGACAGCACTTAACGGGGTCCATGTTCGTGTCATCACATTTCTTCATCTGAGTTTGTGATTCAATTACAATATTTTGATGAAACCAAAGTGCTAAGATCTATTTATTTCTAGACTGGTAAGAATATAGAAGCAACCACAAGAAATACTGTGGGGAAAAAGAAAGGCAAAAAACATGAAATACACGCTTTGTCAACCTTTCACAGGGGTTACTCAGGAGCAACAATGACGTTCAGCAAGAAACTCAATGCAAAACAGAAGTCCTGCAAAATAACCAGGCTTTTAAAGATTTATTCCTGCTAACACTCTCCCATTCTCTTTAAAAATAACTTGAGTACTTATAATTGACGACATTGACAGATAGCCTCTTCGGCTCTAACGCCACTCTGCACTACCTGCTATTTTCCCTTTTTGGGTTAACAATGATTCACGTCAGGGGACCAAATCAATAGGAGTGTTTCAATCAACACTCACCCCGCCAATGACAAAATTTTATCATCTAGCAAACCTGTGAGGTTTCCTCCAAGCCCAAAAGTCAAATGTCAATCAAGCTTACGTGCAAATGTCCAGCCAGGTCTTTCAGGAGTATCTGAACACATTAGATAGCATATCCAACATCTTAATTGTCAGCACAAAGACAGAAAGGGAGGAGGCAGATATTGAGAGAAGCCAAAGCTGTTACCATCTCAAAATAAATGGTCTTTCTGCACTCTACACAGAACCTTTTAATGTTCATTAAAGGATACAGAGGTGCTATCCCAGGAGAATTAGATTTCAATTTCAATTTCTTTGCTTTTTTTAACAGTTTTCCCTCATTTTAGAGAGAGAAATGGATGCCTTCAAAATTCAAAATAATGACTTTCACTGTGATCAAAATACAACTTTTAACCCTTTTTGTTTTAAAGTTGTATGTCTTTCAGAACAAGTAGTCAAATATTACAGAATTCTGCTTGCCAATTTCTGTATAAAAACAGAGCACCTACATAGGTGCCCGAACCGATCATATTCAGAGCTTTTCAAATAGCGATCAGCTTTCTGAGCTCTAACACCGGGAGACATCATCCCTACTTGTAGGCTAATTCAGAGGGTCAACAAGCCACTTAAACCTGACAGTCTCTCTCAAAGTAAGCTATTTCAAAATTCCCTCACAGTTTCAAAGTCTTGCTGTGTACAAGTGCTTCCTATTTTCCTCTCAGAAAGTCTCCCTTCAAAGCAAAAAGTATCCCAGTTTCTGTGAGTGTGTACACAATGAAAGGTACAAGGAAATAGAGTATTCACGCAGCACTGTTTATAGTTGGGCTTTTCTTGTCAGTGTCAATGAGATCCTTTGGACTGCCAGCCTATAACTGACTGTGACTTCTGGAGTAACAAATTGGTGGCTAAGTAGGACACTTGGACAGAACGGCATAACCAGCAGGGTAATGCATATGAACAGCTATTAGATGAGAAATGGGACAGTTGGGCGGTAACTTGACTCAGGTGAGGTCAAAAGGCGCTGGTACAATATAGGGAGCGAAGCAAAAGAGGAGAAAACCGCTTTGGAACTGAAACACTGTTGCATGAGGTTTTTGTTTTGGTTTGGTTTTATGGTAAGAGAATTAACTTATGACAGTGCATAATAATGCAGTATTATTGCGTACCTGGACTGTGCTTCTCATAATAGCACACGGTTCTGTAATTTCCAGATGCAATCACTGCAATGGTGCACATAATTATGGCAGTATTAGGGCTTATTTTGCACGCTTCTACGAGTAGGTATGTGAAGCGATGGGTATAAAAGCCAAGTCCTTCAGAAGTTAAAGTTTAGAATAATCTTCCCTTAATGGAGCATGAAGCATTAAGCATCGTGACTCTGCACCGTTAAAACAGTGAAGTTAAAGGAAGACAAGGCTATTAGGTCATCTGCTCCTTCTCTTTGCTTACGTAGGATATTACTCACAAAGGAGAGCTGAGACCTATAAGCGCACAAGTCTGTACCTGGCATTACTAAATCCGTCCTTTCTGCTCAAGCCATTCTAACAGCAAGCTGTATGAAATATATTAATATTCAAACTCATTGAATTAAATGGTGCAGTTAAGCTAGCAGCTGCAACAAGAAAGAGCATCCAAATAGCAAATGGATGGGTTAAAACCTTGCAAGTTAAGACCGCTCTTTTAATGTCATTTGAGTATGTCTATTTACTAAGACTGCAATATTATTGCTCTTAAATATTTTTCTTATTCTAGTGTTTCCAAAATATATAGTGCCATTTTGTCATTAACTCACTAAAATGATCATTCATGTCTGTTTGATTTTACAGTATTAACGTAGATATTAATAGAGATGACTCGGCAGACATGCAATTAATATTATTTTACTATTTATCTCAAAGAGAAAACACATAAAGGAAGGCTTTCTGCAAATAATGAGATGTTCGTACTTCAGGGTGGTGGTAGAAACACAAGAAACTTGAGATTACATTCGTAACGTGTTCATCACTCAATAAGACACACATTTGGTCATGTGTTACTTCTTACTCCCGGATAACCTTTAGCTGCGCCCAAGTTCTAATTCAGCATCTAATGGACATATTCCCATTGATTTCATCGACACCAAACCAAAATCAGTTCCTTTCTCCCTCAATCTCTTGTCACTGGATTTTAATTAGGACTGGTTCTGTAAAATCTGCACTATTCTGCTACATCCTTCACAGTGAAATTGGTACAGCAACAAATCTACGTCTCATTTGAGTCTCTGCACTACTCCTTATTTACTTTTGGCTAGATACTGGCCCTTCAAAAACACCTAACCAACAACAAATTGTAGGCACTGAGGTTTAGGTGAAATTCAGAATGTCTGAATCCCTGAGAGAGGTCCTACTCATGTAGGCAGTTTGCAACACGTGCTCTCCATGAATCTGAAAGTTCTTGCACTTCAGTTTTTCTGGTTTTTTTTTTACTTGTTNGGCTAGATACTGGCCCTTCAAAAACACCTAACCAACAAATTGTAGGCACTGAGGTTTAGGTGAAATTCAGAATGCCTGAATCTCTGAGAGAGGTCCTACTCATGTAGGCAGTTTGCAACACGTGCTCTCCATGAATCTGAAAGTTCTTGCACTTCAGTTTTTCTGTTTTTTTTTTTACTTGTTTGTTTTTAAGCACAAGAACTGGAGAAATAACCCCAAAGCAGACGGGATATGGACAGCTCAACAAAACAGGATCATCAATATTAGCACCAACCGCTGATTCCATCTGCTGGAGTCATGGCCCACGAAATCAAGTGGAACAAAGAGTGATTATTCAATTAATAACTTGAAGTGGCAACTAGATGTTGATACCTTATTTCTCCCTCAAAACTGTGAAAAGTAGAACACTTTAGAACCGAAAGCTATCTGAATATAGAAATCGAAACTCCCCTCAATATAGAAATCAAGTATGTATCTGCGACTACTGAAAATGCATCCTACAATCACTAAAAAGGTCATATACTGTCTCGGTTTCAGCCAGAACAGAGTTGATTTTCTTCATCGTTTCTGGAATGACGCTATGTTTTGGCTGTAGGAGAAAAACAATGTTGATAACACACCGTTTAGCTATTGCTGAGCAGTGCTGTATGGAGTCAAGCACAATTCGTTTCCTAAGCTTCTCATACTGTCCTGACAGTGAGGGAGACTGAGGGGGCAGAACCAGGACAGCTGATCTAATTGGGCCAAAGGGGTATTCCGTACCATATGGTATCACATGACAAAACTATAAAGCTGAGGGAAGATGGGCCAGGGGGGTTGCTGCTGCTTGGGAACTGGCATGGTATCGGTCAGTGGCTGGTGAGCAATCACTTTGAGCATCACTTGTTTTTTAAAAAAATATATATATTTAAAGTTATCGTTACTGTTATTTCACTCTTCCTTTTCTGTCTTATTAAATTGTTTTTCTCTCAATCAATGAGTTCCACCTTTTTTTTTTTTTCTTTCTTTTTTTTTATGATTCTCTCTCGCATCCCACTGGGAGGGGTGAGTGAGCAAAAGGCCACGTGGGGTACGGCCACCTGCCAGGTGAAAGCACAACCGTACACAAGCAGGTCAAAATGACAAAACTCCTGACCACTTCTGGAGCAGCTACACAAACTATATTTGTCTTTGGTCACGTAGGTATTGACTGATGACTGTCAGTGTGCTGGTTCCCAAAATATCTCAAAATCAGAACAGAATAACTAACTCCATGCTGCTGACGTTCATCATACCCTACAGCACACCTGTGATCTCATCTGTCTCACATGCACAAAGAGGCAGGTATGTAGGGAAATACCTTCTTCAAACAATTTAATTCAGTGACCGTTTCCCAGAGCATCTATGTAGCTTCACCTAAACTCACGAAGGATAAAACAGACTTATTTATTTTGCAAAAAAAAAAAAAAAAAGAGAGAAAAGATTGGCTGCTGAGTGGAAATAGACTTCCTTTTAACTGTAATTTTAAATGCTTTAAAAAATGATGTAATTTGCATAATCTCCATAAAAACAACATGAGAAAAAATGCAAAATAATTGACTTATAGAAACGTACATGTCATGATTACTGTAAAAAATGAAATTGGAAATGTTAGATGAATGCTGAAAATTCAACTGAGGGTAATCTTTGGCAAATGTTTGTTGTATAATGACAGTCTTCATTTTCCTATTTTTATGTATATATGTACAACTATATTAATCACACTAATTGTATTAAAATCTCTAAAAGTTCCTATCCAGTAATCTTGACACCAAGAAGTAATTACAATTATATGTAATAAAGCCAACAGTCCAGAAAGCCATAAAAGAATGTGTTAATCCATCACAGTAACACATAACTATCTGTGTATATCCATGTTTGCACATTTATGCATATCCACCGTTATTAAAGAATTTATAATTCCTAAGCTAATTAACTGGTTGCATAAATCATCATAATCCATTTGTCTTCAGGACAATTTTGCCAGTTTAAGCAGCCAACCCAGTGCTTGAAGAGCTTTTACCTCTGTTTTCTGGCTGGCATATCTCTGCCTTCTTCCAAGTGGTTCCCCTTCCTGATTTCATATCCTTTCACAAAGCAAATAACTGGAAGTTCCAACAAACAGCATTCACTGGGCTACGATGGGACCAGGCTCACAGAGACCTGAGAGGTACACACCCATGCACTGCCACAGATGGGTACAGGCAATCAGGAAGGAGAGGCACAGAAGAAGAGCAGGGAAAGCTACGCTACATCTAAAAGGGGATCCTTCACTGCACAGGTATCTCTTAAGAAACAGAAGGTGTGCATTAAAAGCCTCTATGCAAAGGTCAGCAGAGAAAGTGATGCAGGTTACGGTGGTAGGATTCTGTTACGGAAAGCTTGATTGAGAAGATTAAGTGGACAAAGCTCGTGTCAAACGCCAGCAGAAGTCTTCTGACCGGATGCTTCTGTACTCATACGAAATTATAACCCTCGAGGAACCTGCTGTGAGGACAACACAGCACTGGAAGCACCTGGACTGCTCCAGTGACAAATTCACAACACAGATTCTAGAAGAGATGAAGAGGAGCAATACCCTGCTTGATTTACGACTCTCAAACACGGGAGAATCGGTAGCAAACAGCCAGAGATGAAAAGTCAGGCTTCGAGAAACATGAGATGACTGAGTAGTTTAGGGGAAGGCTGGGAAGATAAGGAACAGAGTAAAGACTTGAGGCTTCCCACTTATTAGACAGAATGTCCAAAGGAGCTGAAGAAGGATGTCCAGGACATGATGAGTGAAGAACAACCCATCCTGTTGTGCTGTAAGTCGGGACATAAGCAGAAGGCTCACCTACATAAGGATCATTTGGATAATGCTCTCAGACATAGGGTTTGAAGTCTGGGTAGTTCCGTGTGGAGTCAGGAGCTGGACTTTGGATATTCTACGATTAAGGCCAAGGAACTACAGCACAAAGACATGATGAGTGACATGCAACAAAAAGAGTGTAGAAAACTACCTAGGGATGGAATAGGGAAGGCTGAATTCGCATACCAGTAGCAACTAATATTAGGCAGGAACATAGGGAATAACACAAAAAGATCCTACAAACATGCCAAGAGTAAAAGCTAGTTCAGACAAAGTATTTCTCAGCTGATTAATTACTAGGTTGCCCGTAATAGACAAAATTAAAGCTGGAGGTGCGCAGCTTACAAGCAAAGCCTGTTCCCAGATCCCACACATACAAGTGGAGTTTAAGAAGAATAGGAACAGCAGAAAGCTGGCTAAGAATAGCTTTGAGGAACTAAGTGTGCTAATATACATTAGATGAAATGGGATTCACCTGAAAGTTCTGGAAGAGTTGGTTGATGTGATTTTAGTGCTCTTGATGATCTATTAAGTAAAAAAAAAAAAAAAAGTCCCTGACTGCTGGTAAAAGGCTAACACTGCAACAACCTCCGAGAAAGAAACACGAAAAAAGGATGAAGAGAAATACAGGCAGTCATTTTGACCTCAGTCCATGGAAAAAACACAGAATCGTTGAACAGGGGGAGAATGGTGCATACAATACACTTTCGTACAGCTTTTTGTACCATGTACTGCAGCATTCCGAGATGCTAAAAAGCACTGGCTGAACAACTGCACCATTAGATGAGCTGAAAATTGGCTGATGTGTAACTGGCAAGCGGTAGCGAAATGAGTACTCCAATAGTCAATTAGAGAACTCCATGGAAATGAGTTCTCTGAAATATTGTCCAATCACATTCCATTTATTCAAGAGTTTGCTGGAGAGTTTTGCTACTGTTTTCATCACAAACAATCACAGCTACTAATCACAATTGCAAACGACTCAAGAATTGCTGTATCCACACCTTTTTATGAACAGATTGTAGAATTCTAATTAGTTCCCATTCATGTTCAAACTAGATACTAACAGAAGAAAGCTCATAACGCATGATACTAAAAAGTTAGTTTCAGCCATATTTAATAGGCATTATATATTATCAGGGATCATTTTCCCTATGCTGTTAAAAACCAAAGATGACAGTCGTAACACTAGCAATAAATTATTGGCACTGCATATCACAACCAAGGCAATTTCTTTTAAGAACTCTTTCAGTTTGGTTCATGTTTCTCAAAAGTGCCACGTTTTAGCATAAAATACTGTTTACTCACCTGTCTCTTCACTTATCTCAGTTTCTTCATTGTCCTCTGTAAAATAAATAAATAAATAAATAATCAGGAAACAGCCAAAATAAAATATTCCATAATACAAATTGAACATATCTTAGCTTGCCTTCTCCCATTTAACATTTTGTAGAGAGATCCAGAAGTAGATGGGAAAAGTTTTTGATGCTATGAAGAAAGCAGGTTCCTTTCACAAAAAGTTACGTCGTGGTGAGGAAGTGGTTTTACACCATGAGACTTCCGGGGAGGAGAGGTGGGAGTGAATAAAAAAGATTTGCCTCGGTTAACATATAAGTAAAACAACAATTCAGAGCCTTGAAGATCTACTGGAGAGTTCAATGACCACAGAGAAACGTCAACTGAGTTCCTCAGCCATATGGACTGTATTTATACTCTTTCAAATGGATTTGGGCAAACAACACAAATTCTGTAGCAATCCTACAACTTCCATCTAAAGCATAGCACATTTCATTGTTCGGTATGTACATGTTATTACACCATTTGAACCCCAAGGAGTTTGGTAATAATAGGATCAATGGCAATGGAAACTAGCAGTAGTATTTAGGTCCTAATTTACAGAATCTGACCTATATACCAGAAGCTCCACTGAGATTCAAATGCTGTGACACATGCCATGAGGACTGATGATCCGCTTTCATCAAGATTTGGAGTTGAAACATTTTAAGTACAAGCAGAACAGAACAATTAGTAAATAACAGAGGCCTGCACTGGGAGTTCTGTTGCAATCAAAACATTAAAAAATAATCATGAGCATGAAGCTTCATGGGGGCTTGTAAATCTACGACAGATGGATCTGCACCCATCCTTCACTATCTTCCATAGCAGTCACAGCTGCTCTGCAGGACAGGACTTTCAGAAGACACTGAAGGACAACAAGTTACATTTATCTTGAACACACTTCAATCTGGCACAGAGGATCAGGACCGAATAAAGCCATTGCACACTTCAATTCCTTTATCCTTACTCTAAAAACAATTGCTTCGGAGTTCCAAAAGGCACATTGAGCCCTATTTGTAAACAGAAACTTTAAAGAGCTTTGACAAGTAGTTTTTGAGATCAAGAAGTGAGGAATTTTGCTGAAGGAAGCCAAAGGGAATCCTGCCATTGATTTGAACAGAGCCAGGATTTTCAGAGTTCCGATGTTTTCCAACAAACTACTCAGAAAGTATTTGGTTAATACAAGGATTATTCATTATTCCATTTCCAATAACATATTCTTCCCATAGAAATGTTTATAATGAAGCCAGCATGATAAAATTTCAAACTAATCTAAGACAACACTAAATCAGCATAATAAAATATCTTAACACACATATATCACCTGTCCATCTGTGGAAGTTCTGAATTATAGTTCTCTAAATGACTTGGAACATGAAATTCCCAGAGTAACAGAAATAGCTTCTAAGTTGGCGATAATGGACACAAAGAAGAAATTTGGCATTATTAAGAAGTAGTCATTATGCAATATAACTATGAGGAGTCAAAGACTGCTTTTGTGAACCAGTTGTGAACTAAGTGCTGTTTCTTCTTTTATTTTTTTTTTTTCTCTCTGGGAAAAGGAACCTAATTCTTGTTGAAAGACAGTGCAGTTTATACATCACTTCCAAAAATGGGAGGCGGGCTCCTGCTCATGTTGTGACACGACCTCCAGGTCCTTGTGGCACCTTTGAAAATTCTACTCAACCTGTATCTGGGTTTTCTTTTGGCACACAGCACTCCCCAGTCACTTCATATGTCTATAACTCTTATTCTTACACTACTAATGCATCTGGTGGAAGTGCTTCTCTGTCATACATAGAGTGATCCCTTTCACTGACCTTGGTGTGGCTAGCTAAAGTGACAAACACCACATTTAGTCGTCAGAACTCTACATCAAAACAACTGTTTTGGATAAAAAACATTATTTTAGAAATCTACTCCCAGAAATCTTTAGCTTTTCTCCCAGAAGTATGATGTTGCAGGCAGTTTCTGGGTCACCGGTTGTGAAGATGTAAAAGCACGTAAAAGTTTGCTGTTGTTTTTTTTTAACTGAAGCTATCATATGTATGAATAAAGGACTAAAAGAGTGCCAAGATTGCTATGAATTAGATCCGTAGCACTAAGGTTTATTTTTCACGCTCCCTATGCATGTTTTTACCCCTTGTAGAAGCAGCTTTCTAGAGTGATGCATATTACAAACGAAAGCAAACCAGTCTGTCAATCCCAAAACAAAATTGAGTAAAATCACAGAAGAGCCCAAGAGTCAATCTTTGTTTTAAGTAATTACTGCCTGGAAGACACACGGTCCAAACTGCTTGCCCAAACACACATTTGAAAGCCCAGATGTGAGACTCACTCTAACTCTTTTACTCTCACAAAAGAGAACGTGAACGGGAAAATATGCTGTGGCGTGCGGAATCAGAGAATCGCCGAGGCTGGAAAAGACCTCTAAGATCAACCAGTCCAACTGTCCACCTATCACCAATATTTCTCACTAAACCATGTCCCTCACTACAACATCTAGATTGTTGTAGTGCTCATCTCTAGGGGCAGTGATCCACCCCACCTCCCTGGGCAGCCCACTCCAGCATTGAAAGTGGATTGAAAGCAGCCCTCTAATTCTCACTTCGTATGGGTTAAATGTATCTCGAAAGATCACAGAGCTTTGCAGTTGAGTGTAATTTGCTCAGTACAGGTATATTTGTATAGATTACAGGCTTCATGGTAGATTCATGTACCAAGAGATGTCAGTTGCCTCTTCATTCTCCTCTCCCTTGTTACCTTCTGAACTCGGTGAAACAGAATGATTGCACTGTACCTGCTCCTACTGGCACAGGAGAAAAAGATGCCGCCTTCTGTCATATACATATTTTCTCTTTTGCCTTGCTGGTCAGGTTCCTTCTCTGTCTCACTAGTCACTGCACACAAGCAAGTGCAAGCCAGATGGCTAAAATCATCAATCCGCGTTAAGATTTATGTTAGGAACAAAGAGGTGAAAGGCTCTAAATACCGCTGCTAATCCCCAAAGCCATTAAACCGCCTCTTCCTTGTTGCTCACGCTTCTATTTGCATTGTTCTTCACGTTAGCACAGGGAGAGGCAACACTATGCAAACACCTTTAATTTCTAACTATGCATGCCTTGTGGAGCTCATACAGCAGAGCCAGCTCCAAGCTGCTTGAGGCAGCTGTTTCATCTGCACATTTCAGGCTCCTGGCACTCCCCGGTAGTGCTGCATGCTGCTGGCTCCTTCCTGCCTTCCTTTCCCTTTCCTCAGCCTCTTCATTTCATCCTTCAGCATTTGTTCATCTTCTCAGCGCTTCCTGCTGTTCCCTGATTTCCAGCCTACCCACGTGTCTCAGCCTTCTCTGTCACACAAGTGCGGCTCCACAGACCAAACACAACTGTGAGAAGGGCTGGGAAAGCACAATGGGACCAGACCTCTCCATAGCAAGCAGTGCAACGGGATGGGCAGAGAAGTACTAGAGGCCAAAGGGACAAAATGGGGATTATAATGCTGATGCCTCCAAAAAAATCTATGAAAAATGGATCAAACCTTTCAGCAGTGAGATCTGCAGCCATCCCATTGAGCTCTTTTGCTACCTAAAAGCAGGGTTCCAGCAGAAAAGGTTCCTGCCCTCAAACATCTGCCTAGCAGGGACTTACTTGATGATCTGCCCGTACAGCTCCCACCAGAGGAACAGAGCACAACAGTTTCAAGACAACAGATCCCATTTTAGGATGGACCCTGCTTGCTCAAATGAAAAGCTTCTTCTGTCAAATCTTGCAGTGGGTGGCAGCACAAACCAGGATACCAGCCCACTGCAAACTGCCTAAACCACGATAATAATGGATTTCTTGCAGTGGAGAAGACCGAGTGGGTACTCGCTGTCCTTATTCCTCTTTACCACATTCATTTTTCTGAAACGTTGCTCCAAAGCTTCACCCACCACTCTGCACAATTATACCAACAGCTTGACGAGCTTTCTAGCCCCGTATCTATGATCTATTTTAATTGAAAACAAAAATCACTTTTTTTTTGGACAGCATAGGAACACTGCTGCTACCTGACAGGAGCTTCACACCAATCTCAGCATAAAAGTTCAGCGGCATAGGAAGGCATGAAAGAACAGCCCAGGGCCTGACAAAGCCTGTACGTACACAGAAGGCTCAAGGTAATGGAGCTCATGAGGTCTTTCGGCTGCTCTGAGCCCCGCAAGTCTGCTCTCCACGGAGTTGATACCACTGTCTGACCAACAGCACAGAAAAGGGGAATGTTTTCTTTGAAAAAAAGCAGATTGGAAATCTCTGCCAGATGAGATCAGCCAAGACAAGGCCTGATTCTTATCACAACTACTTTTAAAAAAACATTCTCAGAAAAAGAAAACCCTCAACAAAAGAAGCACGTTCTTGTGCTTTGGAAGGAGAAGTGGAGCTTCTGAGCATTCGTATCCTGTAATCCTTCTCACAGAGCTATAGGTACTATATAAATTCCCAACTGACGCTAAGCAAGTTTGATGACATTTTGTTTACTCTGCTTTGATTATGCAGAAATTTCCACTGATACACTGTACGTCCTGGCCTTACTGCAGCATCAGTGAAGTTTTTCCTCCCATGTTGCTTGGTTACACCAGTCCCACAACACCAGAGCCTCACTGAATGTAAAATCTTCGTAGCTTTTGAAGCCGTATCAAATAGAAATCCATAGTATCAGCCTTCTAAGAAGCGACACTATTTTTTTTTTTTCTTTTTGGTCACCACAAAGATGTCTTTTATGCACCATATCACTCAATCTGCAGTAAAATGCATATACCCATATGAGCCTCAGGTGCCTATAAAGGCAACACGGTGGTTGCCGTTCCCACTGTGAGTAAACTGGACAGCAGCGTCGCAGCGCAGGAAGTAGCGCTCACAGCCAGGAGCAGAGCTGAATTTCTATTTCCCAGATGCTTCCACCTTATACTCTTTATGAAAATATACATCTCTGTTTTTTAAAAAAAGAACTACTTCTAAACTTCCTCATTCCTTCTATGCCTTAAAATACTGAAAACAACTGAGTTTTGTTTACCGAAATGTTCAAGTGGATTTCTCGCCCATAAATATGCTAGTGTAGCATTCACACACAAAATGTTATGTTCTAGAAATGTGTCACCACATGCAAATACAAGCTTCTAACAAAATCTCATCACTAACCTAAGACAGAGGCAATCAAATGAGACAAACACAAATTTAACAGCATCCTTTACAATTAGAAGCACTCAAGCACATGAGGTGACTCAGCATCAGTGTCCGGAGAAGATGGGATATTTTTGAGCATGACGTGAAATGCATCTGCAATGTTTTACATGGTATATGCAACACTACGCAAGGCAGCAGGAAGGTGCCTGCTCAAAATTGCATACCCAGAAGACATTATACAGAAAAAGGCTTATGCTTGTTCACCTCCTTGTGCCAGGCATCCGAGTGCAAAGGACCGAACAGAACAACAAAACATTTTCCTCCCCACTATCAGCTTCTTCCTGAGCGCATCACTTATAGGCAGTGGTGACTAATAGTCACTGTTGGACCAGTCCTTTGTCGGTTGAGCTAATCTCCTTTTCAACTATATTTAATTCCTGCAGGGTCTGCAGCGCCTTGCAGCAAATGTTCCTACTTCCTAACTATGTGTTCGGTAGAAAATGATCTTAAAAAAGAATAAAAAAAATCCGATTAATCATTTCCTGGAATATTTCCCGGTACTTGTTGCGTTGTAAGAGACAGCAAACAACGGCTCCAGACTCACCTTGTAATTACCACACTCATCATCTTCCCTGCCCTCTCCCACACCACTAACACACGCAGCAGCCCAGCCCTTGCATACCTGCACAACCCCTGAGCCTTGAAGGGCACCTTCATTGCCTGCCACCATTTCACCACTTCAGTGCAATCCTTATCTACCAGGAAACAGAGAGCTCAGGGATTTGGAGTGCGAAAGAGCCGTTTTCCCCTAGCTTCTGGAATGACTGCAGGCTCTATCATCAGTCTCGCAATAGGAGGAACGGAAAACATTCACAAAACACTGCCAGAGCAAAATAAATAAATAAAAGGGAGCGCTTCGCTTCGTAGACCAAGACCTCCTGACAAGAGCGCTGAAATACATTACAGACCCACTGTCTGTCCATACCCCGATCCAAGCACTGCCATTGCTGCTAACAGGAATGAGGCAAACAACTTTCTATAGCCCATGCACAGCGGACAATACCACAGGCCTGTGTCAAATCGTGTACAATCAGAGGATTTAAGCCCCATGCCTGAGGTGACCAATACACGCAACACAACTGAACGCCAGAGCAGCACTCTGTCAGCAGACTGCCAGGAAATAATTCAGAAGAGATCATACCAGGAAGCTTCGTTACGATTCAGACCAAAGCAGAACTCCCCACTAACATTCCTGGAGACCCACTGACAAGTTTGGAGCAGCTAGGACCCCTCTCCTGGTCTCTGCCTCCAAAGTTGGCCCTGAGCTGCTTGTTGCTCACCATCCTGCCCCTACAGACCATCTGAAGGATGGAGACACTGACAGACAGGGCAAAAAAGCAACCTTGAGATGCGGTTGGACCTGCACAGTCACTGCCATGGCAAATTAAGACAAAAAGCAACAGAAAAACTTAGTTTCACAGTTCTGTGAACACCTTCAGGTTTTACGAGGTACGTTGCTTCAGACATGTTTTGAAATGGATGGGTATTCTAAGCCCCATGGCTATATGAAACTTTTGGATTAGAACAGTTTTTACAGCGAGCTATTTACGTTGCAGTGCACTTTATCAGAATCTGCAAGTGCTCTGAGAGGGAAATAGAGCAAAGCCATCATGCTATTGTGGTGCGTAGGCTTCTCCAGACAGCTGTGTTTCTTTAGGGGCCTGTGTTATTCCGGGACAGGCAACCACCACTAAAAACAGCAAAGCTATGCCTCCTCTCAGCGCTTTGGAGTCAAGTCCTTCAGGGAGGGGCCCTGTACAAGCCACCAAAGGATGACAGCTCTCAATAAAAAGCTCAGAGGGGCTTTGTGGGGATTTCAAACCTCTGCCCGTCATTGAGTCAGCACTTCCCGTTCGTGCAAAATCATCATCAGTCTGCCACAGCTTTGTAAGAGATCACAATTCCTTTTCACTCACTGAAAAAGCTTCACTCGTCTCTACCTGAACACAGGACTCCCCACAGATTTCCAAGCTGAGGCCGGAGACGAGGAAAGCAACTGAGCCCATCAGCACGCTCAGGATGCCCTCAGCAGGCAGGCAAAGACCAAAAGCCTGCAGGCTCCTTAAGAAGCGACACTATGTAGCCCCAAAGCCCCAGTGGCCTGAACCAGTCAGAAGCCACAGCTGTGCGACTTAACTGCAAGCCCCTACCCAGATCAGACCTCAAATAAAGGATATCAGGGACTTCCAGTAAACCACCTGGCACCTATCCACACAGCAAAATAAAGCCTATGAAGAATATTTTGTGGAATACATTCAGATGACAAATTAACACAATGAATCTGCTCGTGAACATTGCAAATGCAAATAGAGAGGCAAAATTTATCAAAAAAATCACCCATCTGATACACAATTACTTACAAAAGGCTAACTTATGATTCCTTTGCTCACGCTGAGGCCTGTTGTAGTCCCAGTGGGTTCTGCCATATTAAGTGGAGAGGGGACGCTCCTCAACACCAGCACAGCAATTACAAACTCTGCTTAACAGTTCAGTCACGTATTAGTGCAGGGATCTGCCTTTTTAATACAAAGCCCTTCATTCAGGCATTTAGACAGTTTCCAATTTGATTCCAAGCCCGGTAGATCTCTTAACAACGAATTTCCTCTGCAATTATAAGATATTTGCACATTTATGCACAACTTCCTATTTGCACATTGCATCCTCCTAAAGTAATAGAAGGATTAATAGAGAACAGTAGGTCTCATCCACATTGCTTTAGATAGGGTGGACAGCATTTTGGCTTCCAGGGTAAAAACAGAAAATGCACTAGATGTCATAACCTGGAATAGAAGGGAGAGAAAGCTTTTCAAGAAGCAATTTCTCCTCTCCCTCTCACAGTACCAACTGATATGGCTCACAAAAAAAGAAAAAAAAAAATGAACAAGCTGTTGGGCTCAGCATCCTTTCAATTAGTTCTGAAAGGACACAGAGTCTAAAAGCTCGCATCTTCCATCTATCAATTGGTCTAATAAAAGTGCAAATCTCTCCTCTCTAGCCATTTTAGTGATGCTTTAGTGAAGTAATTTTGTTCCTGTGTTTAAACTAGTAAGAGCAATATAATCTGGAATGGGGCAGCTTCATAGCGTGTACCTTTTACAACATTATTTCTGTCTAAAGAACATTTTCAGAAAGAATGATTTTCCTCTCCAATCCGCAGATAACAGGTGGTAGACTCAAAAGTACTTTAAACATTGCAATTTAAGATAAACCTTTCATAATATACAATAGTCACCATGAAAAATCAGCGTTTGCCAAAGGTCTCTACAAGATTATCTATCTGACATACTAAATAGCTAGCTCTACACAGGATACGGGAGAAAAACAAGGTGTCCCTGCCTCCAGCTGGTAACTGTGTACAAATATGCTTAATTTTACTCACATGAACGGCACGAGGAACACGTATTACTGCAAGGTAAATATTAGTGAGTCTAGCTTTTCAAGGGGAATGTTTTTATACCATTTCCTGATAGGTCTTACAAATATATATTTAGCAATAAAAGTAATGCCTGGATTCCAGGCTGCGTGCAGAATTGTGTTAGGAGAGACAATGAATTTCAAGAGAAAAAAAATGATGCAAGTATCAGCGGCTTTCCTGGAAAGCTCACACATAATACCAGTAGCAATGAATCCAGCGAGGTAAGAAGTACATATCTGAGCCAGGATTACAGGCAAGGGCATTTTATTTGCCTGAAGGATATGTAGAGAGACATCATCTCAGATTAACCAGAGAGAATTTCACCACGCAGCTGAAGGGAGGATGTCTGGGCTATTTCATTCCACTAAGAGAGAAGACACAACTGATTCAAATAAAAATAAAAATGGTGATCTGTCTCACCTCATCGGCAAGAGCAGTGATTGATTTTAAGCACAAATGGTTGGTTGTTGTCCTACAAAAAGTCCTCCACCCTTGCTCTTTTTCTATCGGGACATACACGAACTTCTCAACAAAACCTCAGAGATTCAATGCTAAATTCTGTGCGAATCAGGACACTTTTCCTTCTAAAATAATACTTTTCTGGTCCATCATAGGGATGAGATCCTGACTCTGAGTTAAAGTTTATATGGCATTACCCTCAGAGCATGCCGGCTTTGAATCAGGTTCTGTACAGGCTACTGCTTACTAAGATTGGATCTGTAATGCTGAGGCTGTGACAACTGGCCCGTTACCGAACAGCTACGCTACACTTCTAAGATACGAAATTACTTACAAGTCTGCTTCTTCCCCTATATATTTAAAGTTTGCAAATGACAAAGCTCTTGGCAGTTGTCTTAATATCAGTACTATTACTCAACTAATTTCTTTGGCATCCCTCTCACAAAATAAGTCTAATGATATGTTCGACTAATGGAACAATTTCCCCGTATCTATATTCCACTTACTCTAATGCACTGAGGTGTAACTCTAGCTTCATTTCATTATCACTTGACTAGCTTAAGCACTTGGATGTCTTTTTGGATTTATTAATGCACTAGGTTTAAAGTAATAACTATTTATGTATAAAACTCCATGAATATATCCTTCTTTCTATGCATTTTTGTCCACATCTATTAATGTAGATGTATTTTCTAATGCTTCTGAATGCGAGATGCACATTTAAAAACGTCTCAATGTTTTTTCCTCTAAGCTTCGAGTAATATCTCAGTGTTATTCTCTCCTGTGAATGTTCAGATAGCTTGCTATCTGAACAAATTTAGGGCAAATCTTTCCTTAGAGATTCTGTTTCACTACACTGATAGAATAATTTAAAAACAAACAAACAAACAGACACCATAATAGGTTTGGCAATTCCTTGCAGAGTCTGAATGTCAGGAATGTCTTGCCAAAGGTACGGACAGTTGCTAATTCCCTGACACAGAACCACACTGAATCCTTTGTGGGAGAAGCTGATCCAATAGAGAAATGACTACTCCCCTACAGGAGAAGAGTCTGTAGAGAACGTGTTGAAGCTTATATTAGAGTTGAATGCAGACACCAACTAACATGAGAAAAGTAAAAAAAGAAGAAGAGTACACCTGACAGCCCTTTGGTGATCACCACTAAGACCTACAGCTGATGCACCCACCGTTAAGCTACAATCAGTTCAGGATGGGGTTAACGTCAACCTACCCATTGTTGTGACGGCACCCAGCAAAAACGTGCCACTTCAGCAGGGCAAAGGAAGCCTGACCCTGAATATCAATCATTAGGGCACTCCTCAGAGACACAGACCCAGACACTGATCTTTTCTCCAGAGACACTAACAGAGTCATTTCGATTGTATGCATCTTTTCTACCTCTCTCCTCATAAGCTGCAGATCTAAGTGACCCCTGGAAAAGCATACCACACATCTGTGGTGATACAAGAGACTAAAATCAGATCTCCCAAATCACTGTCTACTGACCTAAACACAGGAAATCCTTCACCGACTCGGGGATAAAATTTTAGAAGCCAGCTTGGTGGCCCTTCTGAAGCTCCAGTTCAACAACCAGTAGGTGGCTCAGGTCCTTCTGGAAACCTGCGCTATTAAATCACATCAAAACTAGTCTTCAGAATCACTAATTCTGAGAAAATTACAGCTGAAAAACTATGGGAATAAGTCCTAAGGTTTTTCAGAAACCTATACCAAATTTTGGCTGCTGAGAAGTAAAACATCTTTCTCCAGAAAGCTCCAGAAAGCATCAGATCATCCTTTCACACAGTCACCACACACCTGCAAACTGCTGGATGGTACTGCACATTAGAGGGTTCCCACCACCACCACCTTACAACGATCATGTATAAATTCCTAGTTCTAGGTTGATAACAAAATAGTTGAAGCTTTACATTCATGAAAATAGATGTGCTTTTAAAATTACAGATCTGTGGTGCAATGAATCACCTGCACAACGTAGCATAATGCAATTAGAAGTCCTTATACACTGTGACATCTAACCCAACAGACCCTCTTTGTTCAAGACTTCAACAATGCCGTATTTTAACAACCCCCAAAAAAGATGTGGATCTCCCTTTTAACCCTCTCTCCCACTTTAGTTGTTCACGCTTCAGCACCTGAAGCATCTCATTATCTTTCAGGCTTTCAAACCCAAGTGGGCTTCACATTTGTAGTAACAACACAAGGCTTTCATCTGGAATTTCAAAGACTTCAGCTATGAAGGTGAGTATTAACTCTAACTTGTTGACAAACTGCCATGGCAGCTTACTCTCCCTTAATCCAAAAGGCAGAGCCAGCACCAGAAGATAGGGCGCTCCCATTTTGTCCAATGTGTACTTCAACAACAAAAAAAAAGATAAAAATCATATGCTATCCAGATTAGATGTAAATGCAGTCGGAAATGAATGTTCACTGTGCTCCAGCCCAAAATACTATTACACCGTTAGACACTACTCCGTGCTACCTGAATTATTCAGTATGTCTCTAGGTTTTTTGATACTGCAAACTGGAGAATACAAAGTCGTCTACGAAAACATTGGTTGGGAAGTTTCCGTTTCCTCTCACTACAATTTCTATTCTACCAGTAGAAGTCAAAAAAAAGTCAACAGAAAAATATCCACTGTGGCTACTACAACAGCATGGTCTGTAAAATGAATTGAGAATCTCTCAACACACCAAAGCTCTGCTTCCCATTACTCACAGGCCCATTCCACCTGGCAGTCAGTGTGGGGAGTATTTAAATGACTGCCATTTCAGAAATGGGTGACAAAAAAAAAGGACTAAAATTTGCATCTTACCTCATACAGCAGAACCGATGTCAGAGAAAACAAAATGAAATGGGAGAAGGTCAGGGTTGATTAAAAAAACCCACTACCCTAAGTCAGACTTCTAATGATGTATGATAAATATAAATCACAGTTATAGGAGGGGTGTGAACAAATTTACTATCTACCAGGTTTTCTTGCATTCTAGAAAGTAACCTCCTCTGTGAAACCTAAGACGAATGGCTAACATTTCCCAGGTGCTCCGGTGAGAGCCATCTTTCTCCGATTCATTCTTGCACAGGGACAGCTCAGGTTTAAAGCTCCCATTCAGACACAGTTGGGCTCTAACCCCTGTGGTATCTTTTAAGATGCAGAGAAACCCTACCAGCACCACTAGTGAAAGAGTAAAGCATACGCAGTGTGCATGGAAAAGCCATATACACTAGGAGTTTTATACACTACTGCAAATCATCTTCCTTCCAGTCAAGAGAACCAGTGCCACACACTAGCTTTCAGGAGATAAGGATTGCAGCAAGGATTGAAGAAACCAGTAGTACTGTGCATAGAAAAGCAGGCCTTGATTTTGCAAAAGCAGTATCACGAGCAGTTTTACCGGCTCACGGGTTTTAAATGACTGTGTTTACCCAGCATCACAGCCTCTGTGCAGCTGATCTCTGAAGAAAGTTCACATTTTAATATTTGGCTGAGGCAGCGAAAGCAGAAAGGAAGCCGACTGTTTCCTGCATCGCTTTTTGAAGTCAGATGGCATTCAATTACCATACCTACCTATAGGGAAAAACTCGCCCATTTTCTTCTTGAAAATTTTGTAGTCAACCTCCAAAAAGACGCAGAAGATGACACGATCCACCTGTAAGAAACAAAATTATTCACAGTGAAATGATTGCAACAATAAACATCGGCAATAATAGTTAATACCAACACCGCTTTATGCTTCAGGCAAACAAGAAAACATCATAGGGACGCATGTTTTGATTTCATTGTGCATCTGCGTTGTAATTTATAAAATAACATTTGCAATCGCAGTTCGAAACTGTATTCTTTGTTAACTGCCTCCTGTTTATGCAAACCACTCTTGAGCATAGTATAAATGACTTTTGGCATTCTAGATGAGTACCAGGATGCAATGTTTGATGAAAGTGTCACGCAGGGGGTTTCTAATAAGCATACAAAAGAGTAAACGGGTAAGCAAAGAGCTTTTTTTCTAATCCTCGTTGGACAAACCTATTTGCAAAACCATTTAGTATTTTAAAATGCCTTTAAAAGGTTTCATGTGGTTTTAATTTACATGAAATCACTTACTCTTGCTATAATACAAGCAAAATGCAGCAAAAACAAAAGCTGATTAGATGACAGGTAGCACACGGGGTAAATAAAACATTTAAGGTCGTCTACTTAGTGAGGCTGAGCATATCAACGAAACCACAGCCCACAGTGCACGAGCCACACGCTCGCTAATGGCTCCAAATTAGGATGGCACTCCGTGTGAAAGGCTTTTCTAAAAGTGACCAAAAAAGGCAAACAAACTAAAAACCAAACAAAATTCCAAAGTCTTTGGATTGAAAAACACCCACAGTGCACTCACTCAAGCTGAGTTATTTCTTTGTTTTATCTGTTTTCCTAGCCCAGCACAAGTCCTGGACAGAGTAGCAGAAGAAGAGAAGACCCACGCAAGGCTGAGCTGCTGGACTCACCCATCTGATAATTGATTTTTAATCTGAAGTGCCATAAGAGCATAATCAGAAAAGGATGAAGTCCGAGCAATAGGGAATTCAGCTCCTTGCCTGGCATTTCGCTGCCCTCGTGTTTCCATGGGCAATAAGCTGACGTGCTGTGGCAAAGCTGCTCATGAGCTACATGCTACAAACGCAGCAGCCTCCCTCCAGCAGAGAAACTTGCAGGATGGATGCTCACAAAATGTGCCTTCTTTCCATGATCTTCACTAGAAAATGCTGTCCTTTTGCTAGAGCTGCTCTTCGAAGCAAGTACAGGTCTTGGCTTCAAAGGCACCATTACACTTGAGCAGCTCAGACCATCGTTTTAGAGCTCATTTTGGAGCAGCCAAGGAGAATCAAGAATGGAACAAGAGCAGGCAATAATCAGTTATTCTGGAAAGTCCTGCTGGTTGGTAACAAGGACATCTCCCAAAGGCAACTTCAAACGCTGAAAGAGCAAAACAAACAGGATATATGAGAGCAAAGATGTGAGTTATGTGGGTGCTAAGAAACAAAGAGCCTGGGGAGCAGGAGAGAAGCAGCAGTAGGACAGAGCTTGGATCTTGCTGAAGGCCTGGGAGCTGGAAAATGTGTTTGTATGACTAACTGCTCTGTGTGGCCCTGGTAAACAATCCAGGCTGCAGCTTCACGAAATTCTGGACTGTGTCATCAGCTGCTCCTCACAACAGATGAAATAAAAACATAATAAATAGAAAAAACAAACAAACAAACAAAAAAACCCAAATATTGGTGACAGGCATGGGCCAAAAGAGCACGACCATTTGCATACCCACGTATGGATCATGCTGGGGCAGTCCTAGACTGCCGTCTTCTATCCCCACCTCCTGAGCAGAGCAGATACTTGAGCTATACAGCGATAGGAGTTACACATGCACCAGGACAGACAACGCAGCAAGGATGGGAACTTATAAGCCACAGGAGGAATCACACTCCCACACAGAGAAGTTCTGAGTTCTGACCCTCCGTACAATCTCACGTTCTCTGCTGTAAACACTACAGACATTTCCCTCCTTTTCTACATTTCAACTCCTCAAGGTGTTTCCTTTACTTTTATTTATGCTGTGCGGTTGACAAGGATAAAACTTGTGCAATCAGGAGTATTTCTGCTACTTCCAATATAATTCCTTAATTTAAAGATAGGGAATCTCTCCAGAAATGGCATGCTATTTCACATTTTCTAGCATCCTGACTATATACATCCTGCGTATAAACCTGTTCAATTTCTTCTTGGTGTGAGAAAAAGCGCTCTATTTTTAAGTATGCATAAGATATTGTGATGACAGCCGAAATCCTGTGTTTATCTGATTGAATGGCATGTGTTGGCAGATAGTAAATCTGAAATTAAACCATATTCTATCATCCTGCCAGTCACTGACTATTTTATCTAACATCCCCAGCTAAAATAACTTGGAAATTAGGTACGGAAAGTAACCCTTGTCCTCACTGTTTCCGTTCCAGCTACAATAAGCTGCAATAAGGAAAGGTTTAATCCGAGTGGACCCGAAACTCCGTAGCCCACCGGCTCACAAAGGCTCAGCAGGCCTCTCGGGATGCTCATGAAAGGCACTCCTTCTTCAAAGAGGAGAGCTCTCCCGCTGTGGCTGGGGCATGGCAGCTGATGAGCAGTTGGATGCAGACCCTCTGCAGAGGGAAGGCGGGGACTCCAAAGGATGACCCCGAGGGACTCCCTTGAGGAGCCCCTGGGGCCTTTTGTAGGTGCCTGGTTCCTCCACAGCTCACCAAGCACCACTCAGCTGCACTGCAAGTGTAAAGGAGCTGCAAGCCGAAGCCATTAAACTCATCCTTGATGGACAGCTCCTTTTTGGAAGCCAGTATTAAAATCAACCGGCTCCTACCAGAGCCTGATCAAATTCTGCTCGCTTCACAGCTATGAACAGTGGGATCAAAGAACCCCAAAATCAAGAGCGCCGTACCACAGGAAGAAGGGAGTTAAATTGCATGAGCCATTCACTTAGTAGGCAGCTTTGCAGCCCAAGGCTGTGAGTACACTGATTTTCTTCTTCATTTTTTCTTTTTTTTTTTTTTTCCTTGGGACCTGCTCTCCTTACCAGGTTGCATTTACTTTTGACTGGGATCCATTCCTGATGGTTTTGCTAGTAGCACTGAATGGGGACCAGCGAACTTTTGGGCTCTGTGTGGCTCAGGCTGCTTCTGCAGCAGCAGAGTGGGCCCCAACTCGGTCATTAATGCCAGCACTTTGCATGGACACAGCCAAATCTCATCCACAATCCCCCCGCACTGAGCATAGAGGCAGTGCTGGTCTTGACAGCATCACTGCTGACCTTAACATTTTCTAGCTCAGGAAAAAAAAACCAAAAAACAAAAAACACTTCCCTCTGCTCTTTATTTAAAGGTTTTTTTTTTTTTTTTCTTTGTTTTGTTGTTGTCGTCTTACTGCCTGATGCCTTAGGGAGCACTCAGCATTGAGTCAGCTTTAAACATGCTGGTGGGCCATGCGAGTGGTCTCATGCACCCTGGGTTGGCTCCGTCCCAGACCACTCACGGTCAGGAAGAGTAGTGCAGCAGACTCACAGACTGCACTGCCACTGTGGCACAGGAAAAGCTGCCGGGGGTAGCTCTGCTCCTCCTGCACGCCACTGACCCAATGGCCCTGCCTCCAGAACGCAAGCAGAGCAACAACATGGGTGTGCTTGGAGAAACAGGCACAGGATGCACCCCTTCCAAGCTAAGCCTGATTCCTCTGCCTTTACTTCTCTGTCTGTTCAGGAGACAGCAATACTCACTACAAAGAGGTATTGCCAAGTGTGATCCACAGGACCTGCCAAACGGAACCATACACACAACTGCGTGTCTGTGCAGGTGCCAAGTCATACATCAGGCACAGATCTGAAGCAGAAAACCAATCAAGAGCTGTTCTACACTACTTCATCTAATAAGTGTTTCCACGTCATTGCCACATTGTTTCCTAATAAAATAACTCTCAATGAAAATAAAACCAACGACATTTCAACGCTTCCAAGAACTCCATGCGTGTCCCCAGTACCAAGGCATTCGCCCAGCAGGCACTGACTCCTTTTTATTATACACGGTAATAAGCTTCATCATAATTTAAATCTTACCAGAAAATACACGTTACAAAAAACAATTGTAATTTGCAAAAATGTTTCCCAAATCAAAAATAGTAACAAATAACAAAGAAAATGAAGAGGCAGCCTTTTCCTTGTAGCAAATCTCTTTTACAAAGCATGGTTATCTGATCCCACCAGAACCGACTGTCATTAGGGCATGGCTAACACCAGAAGCTCGTTGTAACATTTTTAGTTTATCAAACATTCTGTGGACTTCATTCAAAATGCAGTGGAGCCAAACGGAGGCTTTTTATTGACTTCAGCATGCTTGGATCAGCGCCTATAGCCCATAATGCCAGAAACAACATTTGCCTCCTTAAGAATTAAAATTCTTCTGATATTCAAATTTCATTATCCTAACTCTTCAGATACTTTCTCAAACACTTCCCTAACAGTCACAGTTCAGAGCTGCCTGAAGCAATTAAGTCTCCTTGACTACAGTGCCTGTAAGGAAGAGGCCCTGAGCCTTCACTGTGCCAAGATGACACGTTTTGCCTCCGCTCAGAGCACGACTGCTTGGACAGCCTTGGTGGTTTTCACTGCCCAACGACACTTCCCATATGGAGACCTGTGAGAACAGGGCCACATCAGCCCGTTTTTTCAAGACACACTCTCACAGAATCAAAACCTCAATGCTGAGAAACAAAGAAAAGGGAAGAAAAGATTTTTAACGTATCACGGAGCAAGGTTATGAGCATCCCACCTGAGTGCACGCTGAGTAAAATCTCTCCCATCGCCACGGTACGAGCTCAGTCAGCCATTCTGAAGGCTGCAACTCTCCTGCTCATTGTCAGGGATCCCATTTTCCACTTCTGTTCCATTGTTTTCCATCAGGACTGCTCCCCGCCCAGTGCCAAGCTGATGCGTCGCGTTCCCTCTGCACACACTTCAAAGAGTCCACCATCTGTTTCTGCTCTCTTCAAGCACTGGTACATGATACTCTTGATGGCTATTGTCCCCCTTCAGCCTAACCCCTGCCTGATTTGATCCTTCAGTAATCCTATTGCAACCAACTAACAGATGGAAACGCCAGCTCTGTAAGTAACTCAGGCAGCTGCCACCTCCCTCACAGCAGCAGCGAGCTCCCCCACCAGAGGCACTGCCTTTCCTGAACCCCATGCACATCTGTCCAGCTGTTCAGAGAGCAGGCAGCTTGACTGGAAAGAAAGAGCAAAGAGGATTTCATCCCGCTTGGAAATGAGCCACAGTCAAAGCCAGAAGATTTCACACACCTCTTCCAAAGGTGAATGCTTCAAGCCTTATAAAACCTACTCATTTCGTAGCGCCGTAAATTAAAATTTAGCCTCCAAGTATTATTACTAATTTCACAGAAACCATTAAAGCGTGGAGCCTAGCTGACTGTCTGCTCCTTTCACCATGACATCATGGTCTATAATTGCAGAATTACTCTCAAAAAGAATTTTAGTTTAGTATTTATGGCAAATACAAAGCTTCGGCGCCACTTCCATCCTCATAAGAAGATCTAAGCAGGGCAGAGGTGTCAGACTAGCGATACGGTAAATTTGACAGCCAATGAACTGTGCGATGATGTTCACAAAGAAATTAATCTCGCCTTAAGATCTTTACACCTGCCCCAGCTTCAGATCCACTGCAGACCTGAGCCAAAACACAGCCCCCTTAACTTGAATTCGCAAATGAAGCCAGCTTCAGGCAAACAGACACCCTCCAGATCACTCCTGCTGGTGGAGGGGAGGAGAAAAACGCACCCTCTCAGGACAAAGCTCTTCGATTTTCATCGACTTGAGCTTTAAAATTCTTTGAATCCAAAGCAAAAAATCTGGTTTAATATCTACATTATTGCAAGCCTCCTGAAAGCGGACATTGATGAAGCGCTATGATTTCACATCAAGAGCAAATACTCATTGAGGACTATGCTCTAAAGAAGCAGCTCTTACTTAAAACACCGTATTACTTAGGCAGCCATTGAAAGAAAAAAATACAAAACGTTATAAATTATAAAATGATTTATGTTTATCACAAATAGAGTGGAATGGTTTCTACGGTGGTCTTCGTGAAGTTAAAAAGCATAAAATTATGATTAGTGCTTTAATATCCTACTCATGAGCGAAAGTATACTTTGCTCGGGCTGAAAGATAATTAAAAGTCCAAAGGCAATTAAAACAAAACAAAACAACGCAGAAACCACCATCAGAAATTTATTACAAGTTTAAAATATTAATGCAAACAACATCCCAAAGGAACTTTAGGTAAGGCTTTGCAACAACCCCTCCCTCTAAAACAAAACACAGTAGAAACAGAATGAGCAATGAAGCCCAGGATAAATTTAAAACGTGATCAGAACACCTCTCCCTGTCTGTTGTTTGTACTGCTCTGTTCATACCCAACAGATGACGGTAAATCATTCCCTGTATCTCATGGGTGTCAGACATCACTGCAGTTATCACTGAGGCATAACCCTACCTCCATGCAACCAAAGTGCATTAAAAGCCCTGGTACATGCTAGTGGAAAAGCACTTTTACTCACAGATCTCAACCAAAGTTAAGTCTTGTGACAGTTGATAGAGTTTTACCAACAGGTGGACATTCCAGATGCCCACAGAGAACAAGCAGTAGAGCCGGACCTTAACCCCAGGATTTTTTTCCTACTGTTTTCTCTGAAATAAAGACGCGATAAGAAAAAACCTCAATGGTCACAAGCTTCACTGCACTCCCGTCAGTTTTCCTCTGGCACATCCTTTCAATGTACTCATTTATTCTGAGAAACAATAATGGTAACTATTTTCCCTAGTACGTTGGTTGGTTTTTAAAGGTTACTTATTCTCCCCGAGAGAACCCAGTCTTTGCTTTCAATATCTTAACACAACATGTTATCAAAGGACAGACAGGGCTTTCGTCTTTTGGACTTGGCCATTCCCTGTTCCTTCTTTATGTGTCAAGAGCACTTGCCACACAAGCAGAAGGGCTGTCCTAGAGAAGCAATTCAGATTTAAAATAGCGAATTCTGACAACAATTTACGAGGAATTTTGAAGAATCTAGCAAGAAAATCGTATGCATCCATGCATCATATGACTGCATGACAAACAAGACATAACACTTCCCTAGCGCTAAAGTAAACACAGATAGACAAGAAACTAACCAGAACTTAATAGGCTGCATGTTCATTTTTTTGGCTGATGATTGAAGTCTTTTGGTTTCCTAGGGGTGAAAAAACCTGCAAAATCCATCTAGGATTTAAGGCAACGTCTCAGTATGTTTCTTTTGATGGTCACTAAAACTTGTCAGGGAAAGGGCAAGAGAGTACTTTAAAAATGCATTTGTTTTTACCAAGGTATCCATCAATCTGCACAATTCACATTTATGCCACACAAACACAATGACATAAAACCCATTAATCTTTTCTAGCTTAATACCTACTGTCCTTTGAAGATACATGTTTGGAATATCTGAAGGCGACCTCCATTTTTCACAGTTACCAGTCATAGGGCAGCTGACACAGCCAAGATAATCCTGTATTCAGCGAAACCGGGGGAATGAATGGATTCTGATGAATGTAATTTGCTATCTCAGTGACAAATGGCAAATGGGAAGAGAGGGTATGCATGCAAATATAACTGTGTTAAATAAGGGCTTGTGAAGGATAGTACTCTGAAAATATCTGATAGACAGTTTTACAACTACCATGCATTTTTGAGGAGATAAATCATCAGCTTACATTAAGTAATCATTATATCCTCATTGTGGCTCTCCAAAGAATACGACTGTATTGAGGAGTACAATCAAGCAGGGTGCTGTAATCCCAAAGGCCAACTTTCTGCACCGTATTTTACCTTATAACATTCTTTGTTTTTTCCCCACAATCTCTTAAATACGATTTGGGCTTATAAATTCCCAAGTTGCCAACAATTATGAGATCCCGAATTCTGCTTGGGCACCTAACCTGTTGCGGGCCCATTCCCAGAAGATGCTATGTTATGCTATCACCAAAAGCTAACCCCCAAGACTGAGAAAAATTACTGTATTCTTGATGTTTCTTACCAGTTGCGTCGTAATGTTGAGTAATACCCACCAGTGTGACCCCTAAGCCTTCCCAGGGTCAGGAGGAGAACTGGCACTACTTGCTCTGAGCTTACCACCGCAGAAAGCATACCTACTTGAAAACAGAGATGCAATCTTCTCCTCATCATCATATTTGAGGCTGCTGCAAGATCCTGAAATCTAAAAACGTCTCTGACTTTATATCAAAAGCTTCTGATCTAAGGATTCTATGATCTACACTAAGCAGGGAGACCAGGATGGTCCTTCCTACCTTTTACACGATACGAGCAATTTCGGTTTGGATGCTACAAGCAGCCCCAGGAGGAGGCAGAGCTCTCTTAGGCTGCAGATCAGCCAAGAGAACTGCTCCAAGGGGTGGCAGCTAAGTACTTCCCCAGGAGAAGAAGTCACCAGGTCCCTGCACAGCAGGCACGGGTGTCTCCTCCTGCTACAGAACAGCAATGTGCTGGCATCTCATTGCTGGGATGCAAACACCTGAGAAGCCCTCAGCAGCCTCCTAAAGATGCACAAGAGATGTTTGAACTACAGAAAAAGAGCAGGAGAAGCAGAAGTTGATGGCTTAAATAACTTTTAAGTGTGTGGTTACAGGTAGAGTAAATTCTCAGTCGTGATATACTCAGCAACAATTTTCTCATCAAGGCTGAGCAGAGGTTTCGCCTAGCCTCAGGGTTAGGGTATTTTACAACTGGTGACCGCTGTCACTTTGGGTACTTCACATCACTTTCAAAACAGAAAAACAGAGGAAAAAAAAAAACCTGCCTTATCAATGTTTTAAATTTCAATGAATGTATTTTCATTGAAAGAGGCCAGATGACTTCCACGTACACAAACTCCTATAGAAGCTGGGAGGTTTTGCCTTTGCAAAACACACAATTTCATTTAGAAGTCCCTCAGACCTAATGCAACTGAGAACAACTCCCAGTGGCAGCTCACAGTGCGTATTCCTTCCGTCTGTCATTGCCTCTTTGTTTGCACATCTCCATCCTACAGGAACACTCACATCAGATAGCCCTTAAGTAAAAGCCACTGACTTCAAATGGGTTCTGGATCAGTGCAACAAGGTTTTACCTGCCTTGGTAGGAAGACAGCAAACACCAAACTTGTCCATCTATGGTTAAGTTTTCACAAATGCAGCAGGCGTCACAAAAGCTGTACTTCTACAGCCAGAGGATCTTCAGTTATTCTGTATTAACAGCTCTACCACTGCAATAACTCCCAACATACTTTGAGCTCTCCTCTCCATTTCTATGCTTCATTTGATGAAAAATGTAGGCAGACATAACCCTGGTGAGAGGACTTAATAATTATTCCCCATTAAGGCAATTTGAACTCCAGCTGTAGGAGCAAAGTGAAGGCATAACATACCTGCTATCAAGGCTACAAAAGAATGACATATATAAAGAGTCTGCGAAACTCTTACTCTAAAAATTTGCTGTACATAAAAAGGATCTGTTCTTAAAAAAAAAAAAAAAAAAAAATTGCTTTCCAAAGAATATAAGCCTCAGAATAGAACTTGAAACAGCTCTGAAACCATCACTCATACTGAAACCTGGACTGGATCTCATTTACATAAACACGACTTTATCTCACTCCTTGAAGGAAATGTTTTACGATTAATTTATCTGTCATTTATTGATCAATTAAAGTCATCAATGCAATCCCTTAAAGACCATTTCAAAAGGACAAAAGCTGATTTTCTCAAACACCATATCTCTCTCATTCTAACGCTAGGGATAATATTTGTTGCCATCACAAAGAGACAGAACCAGGCTGAAGAGGAAGCTATCAAATTTCTGCTACTACAAGAAAAAAACACTTCTGCTCCTGGGATGCTCACTCCAGCATATCTTCCTAGAAGATCAACCCAGGACCATTTGCTTAGCAAGTGTCACGTAGATGCCAGGTAAAGGAAATGTGATTTTTCTAAAACCTATTTACCTCCTTCCTTCACAGGAGTTTTCCTCTTTCTTGTAGAAAGTCACTTCTTATAATTATGCCTTATTCATGGCTGAGACACTTTGGTATGCGCGACAAAATGACACGTTTGTTAAATAAGAGTGACTGGAGCAACTGCTGAACCTCAGCATCCTGATACAGTAAACTAAGTCAGGAGCCAGTTTGATTGGCATACAGCCTCTGCAGTGTTACTTGCTGCACAGGAGGGAGAAGGAGCGATGGGACAAGAAAATTTGATGCAAAATACTTCTTCCTTTAGCAGAGGGCTGGGTCAGCTCAGGGAGTGGCTATAGTCCTGTAACGTGAGTGATCTTAGAGATGATACTCAAAAAATAGTATAGAAGATGGTATATTTGAATAGGTCTATATAGATGGTGCACAAATAATACAAGAAGGAAAACGGCTCACCTTTAAGATGACAAAGGCTTGCGGTAGACTCCACGTAGGAGGGATCTCCAAGAAGAGATCCTTTCCTGGTGGTGGTCAGCCCTTAAACAGGGTTTGGGGAGAGGTGGAGCCAGGTTCCACCCCTTCCAATCACACAGGTATTATCACCTCCACCTGTGCCCCCATGGTTGACTCAATGCTCACTTCAGGTGACCAGCCAGTGGTTCAGGCCGTGATTCAGCAGTTCCCATAAAACTTCAGAGACCGTTTTTGGGAGATTTGCACCTCTGAGAGTCCGGGACCAGTTAGGAAGACCTATGCTTGAGAGTAGACGTGGTCACAGATTTGGCACGTGAGCTTGGACTGCAATTCAGCCGAGGTGTCCTCGTGTGAAGGGTCATTACGCAAGCTTGATACAGTTGATGAATGTCATCCACAGAGGATATTGCAACTTTAAAATGGTTTGTTTAGAAAAAAGTGCGCTGGGATATAAATGTCAACTGCATGCCAGCATTTTTCACTATGACTGGGAAGGGGAAAAATAAAAAGAGATCCATCTCTTAAGGATCAGTTTTCAAATGATTTTAATAGATGCTAATGGGATGAGAGTTCTCGGAAAATAGACAGCAGATGCTCTAACACTTTACCAAGTCTCATCTAACCTTGGGTACACCAGTTCCACAATATCCATCTTCTAGGCAGAGTTCTGTTTCTGCAGCTGGAATGCTAATGATGGCTTTTAGTGGTTTCTGACTTTTACCAATGCCTTAATTTCTGTGGCGGATCATAGCATACAAGCCACCGAGGCGAGTAGGCACATATTTACATTTTATTAGTAAGGATGAGAAAATACCTAACTGATGGTACATTGCTATCTACAGATAACCTTTCCTCTATGTATCTGTTCAACATAAGATAAAAAGCATCTAAATTACTAAGACTTTGCTCAAATACAATTGAGAACATTAGCACAATTTATACGAGCTGCTCAAACGCACTGATGCATACGAAGTCTCCAAAACCATTTATTGTCAAAATGTCAACGCTAAAAGCACAAAAATGTAACTTACTTTATGCCATTAATTAACTAATGTTTGCACAGCACTTTGAAAATGTAAAAGCACTTGGAATACTAAGAGCTAAGCATTATTATTTTTACTTGTGTGGACTCACTGTATGAATCATACATAATAATCACCTCTTGTGGAAAGTATTTTTGGTCCAGAGCCAAAACCTAACCTAGGATCTGGCACTTCTGTTCAGCAAAGCATCTGTAAATGGTCCTGTTTGGGTTCCTGCTGGAGTTGTTTTTTTGCAACACATTCATTATCGAGATCTTCACCATGTATGTTAGGTGTAAGTTGCCTTCAGAGATTTGTGATTAACTTTCTACAAGCGAGGCAGCAAGCAGTTTATTGTATTCTCCTCATTTGTCCAAAACGTTTGAGAACAGTGACTTAATAAAACTAGCCTGGACGGAACCAATTCCAGTTAATCAAACCGAATGGACGTAACACAGGACTGTGATTCCCTTTCACCTGTGGGACCTATGGATCTTTCTCCATCACAGGTTATACTGTGGACTCCTAGTGAAGAGAATTAACAGAATAACTAAATGGAGTCATCACTGTCTATCCCCTTTACACGATTCCTCCCCCTGCCCACCCTTGCCTAGGCTTTTCTTTTCCCGATCCTTGGTGACTGAGGAGACCTCTACGAATGCGAGTTGCTCCCTTGCAAACAAGGAAAGACAGCTTTTGCAAGGATACATTTCATACCTACAAAGCACATCTGTAACAACAGCCCTAAAAAAATACACTTGGCTCTCCCATCCTTGCACAAAATTGCTTCTCTACAATCACATTCATGGGGGAAATTTAAGTTAAAAAACAAAACAAAACAGAAAGCAACAGAAATTCATCATTCTCCTGTTCTGATTAGTTAGCAAGAACAATGATGACTTACAGCTGGCCTGATTACCACCTGCAGTTGGATTGGCCCCAGGCTTCCAGAGGTTTGGGCTTCCTGGCTGACCTGGTGGTGATATGCTCCATCATTGCTGCAACTCCCAAATCAAGAGATATTTTATGCATGTCTTGTATTTGTTTAAACATATGTCTACCCGTAATATAAATTAGTCTGTGTGGGATTAACCCAGCCAAGATTTTTTCTTGCTCCGAGTCCATCCGGATCTTCAGATTTAAAGAGTTTGAAAGTAAATAATCTGTTCTGTAATGCACCACACCCATCTCCTGTGAACAACTGCCCTGCTCTACCTCCAACAGATGATAAGTACATTTATTCCCCACTGTTCTCTATTCTTTAACCAATGCAGAAAGAAACACAACAGTGGGAAATATCTGATACGGCTGACATCAGTTTGTAAAGCTTGGACCTATATTCCTCACCTGACACAGAGAAACAAATTTAGAGATTTAACAAGAAAAAAAAAAAACAGAAAAAAAAAAACAAAAAGAGAAGAATGAAAGGATATTTGAACCAAGCAACTCTGAACAGATGAAACAGTTTACAGTGTTTACAGTTTAAATTTACAAACCACTCCGGGGCAGCTAGGCTGCATCTCCTATGCAGAAGGTAAACACGGTGAGACTGCTCGCAGCACGGCTCCCCGGGGAGAGCAGAGCCCGGCTGGCTGCCAAGAGCTGCCGGGCTCCATGCAGAGCCCAGGGCTGCACAGCACCTGCTCCTAATTCTGCCCAGCTCCGCAGGAGCACCCAAGCCTCCCGTGCTCCTGTAGCAACATCTTCATCTTCGTTTAGCCAGACAGAAAAAGCACAGGGTGCAAGTTGGTACATCCCGGTGAGCTGCGACGGGGCTACAGAGAGGTACAACACATATTTCTCACCCAGCACGTCTCTTCCGTGCACTTGCTCTCCATGTTCAGGCTGTAGTGCATGGCACAGGGTAATTTGTGGAGCTCTCCCCCATTAAACCAAACCAGGGCCTAACCGTAACGCCTACAGACATGAGAGGCACTACTCAGTCCCATCACCACTCACCCCTCCCGCAAGCTCAGTCTCTACAAAACCGATTCCTCTGGATAATTTAACTTGAGATTTTAACATCCAGTGGTTCCCTGTGTTACAATCCACATGGCACATTCCTACATTTGCATTATTCATGGTTATCCGAACAAAATTATTACCTGCTGCGGATCGCGCAACACCCACCGCGTTCCGGTATCTGGTGACTCACCAACAAATTTCACTCCTCTAGGTCTAATGTGCTGAGCGACAACGTGAAGATGTCAGAATCTCTAAAGAACCAAATCCATTTCCTCACGTATTTTCGGTTATAAAAATATTAGCTGCAGGGTTATGATTTTTATGCCAAGCTTCAAAGTAGAATGACTCGATGCAGTTAAATCACAATCTTCTAAAATGTGTATTTATAGCGCATATAATGGAAGTCCCGTTAAATATAACATTTCAAATGTGACATTCCTACCAATGCCACTTTTCAAGTGACGTGATGTGACGGTTTGAACTGCCTCTTGATCCACGGTAGGATGATCTCTTCTTAGGGGGGGGGAAGGCCTCCATTATTTTCAGATTACAGCACAGACGGAAGATGGCAGTTTCTCAGAAGCCAGCTCCTTGCCCCGCAAAAAAAGATGCTGCTGCAGTAATGGACTACTGCAACATTCAGTTATTGCTTGCCTTGTTCCCTTCACATTTTAGGAACTCAGGTCACGTTTTCACACGTGCTTTTCAAATACAAAGACCAAAAGAACACAGGGATACACAACACTTAAATAACTAAATAAAACCTCTACCTCGTGTGGCTCCAAAACTCAGGCTTTGAGGAAAACACTGAGTTGGCATCAACACAGACTGCAATATTCCTTAGATGTGTGGAATAATGAAAGAGTCACCAAAACAGAGGCCCACGACCTAGCTGAATCACCAATGCTATTATTTGTAAGGGTACTCCAGCTCCTATCTGATCACACCAAATGCCATTGGACTCAAATTTTGATTACAACAGGAGGATTTGTGTCAGCTTTCTGCGACGGTCCTCACACACTTCTGCCTCTGGGGACGCAGCGGGTTACGCTCAGCCCTACCATTACCCATCTATAAATGGTGACTCTGCACAGATATATATTTCTTTCCTCTTTGCTGCACTGAAAGGGGAAGACAGCATTTTTGAGAAGCATGCTGTTTTCCACTGAAACATCCAAGAAAAGCGCTGAGGGCTTGAGGAAGCAGCAGAAGGAACAGCTCTGAGAATGAGTTCTCTTCTGCTGGGTTTTTCCTTACTACGCTCCCCAGGACTTGCTGCAACTCGGATCTGTATTTCCAGGCTCCGTTTCCCTGCAGAGATCCTCCACCGGAGCCTGCATGGCAGCTAAGACCGCTGCTGTGCAGGACACACCACAGCAGTGCTCCCAAGGCAGCTCACACTCAAAAAATCTGCCACTGTCCAAAAAATGTGAAAAGGTTGCTGTCTTTCACCTTGAAAGCCTTCTGTGGGACTTTCTGCATTGAGTTTCAGCCTGACCTAACACATTTACCTTCAGTAACATTGCCTGTTGCAAACTCCTGTGGCTACGTGTTGCTTGATTTGAAAGTCCACAACTGGGAGGTGGTGAATGGCAAAGTGCTGCAGGAGGGATTCCTCCAGTTAACATCAGCACAACTCGAAAGGGAAATGCTCGCTTTACAGTAAACGTCGCCACGGACAGGTTTTAAAACCTGCTACTAAACACGTTCTGCCAACAGAAAGAAGCTATTAAAAATATTTTCAACCAGGAGAACTGAAACGTGCTCCCCGTTGAAAAGAGACAAGCACGCGAATCGCGAGTTTCACAAACTTCTATTTCTTTTCACCCCATTGTAATGTTCAGAGCCATTTCCTTCCCTTTTTATTCACATTGTGTTTATTTAAAAGGTTCAATCTGACCAAATTCAGTGCAATTTTGATCGCCAAATGTTTTTCTCTTGTTTTGCTTTTAATCATTCTTTTATGCTCTGTTGTGTTTTTGCTTTTTTTTTTTTTTTCCCCTTTTTCTTTTCCCTGTGAAGCCAGGCTCCAGCAGCTCATCAAAAATAGGGTGGCCTGAATTTTATCTTGCTGTTTTTGTGACATCGCTGCAGTGGGCAATCTGATCTCATCAAGAAACAATTGCAGTAAAGACATCTAAGTGGATGTCACAGCTCTGCTGAAAGATAATAAAGTGAAATGAACCAAAAAACCAATCTTTCCAATACAAATCACATAGTTAAGTTGTAGTGATTTGCAAGCAGAATATAAGAGTGGGGTTGGATGGGGGGGGAGGGGGTGGGATTGAATATAATCAGAAATGCCCCATTAACACTTTCAAATGATTTTTAACTCTTTTGGGTGAGGGTACAGCTAAGGGATTTTCAATGTTAAAACCTGGAGCTGTCATGCATTGCTACCCTGAATGAAACAAACGGTAATAAGAGAAAGGACGACTTGCACCACCCTCCCCTGCAGCCTGAACTGCTGTCTCCAAAGATAAACACCATCGATTGCTTTTAAGCCCCCTCTCTATTAGAAAGAGACTTCTAATTTGGGGAAATCAATAATAAGAAATAGCTGAAAAACCCAGATTCTGTCCACATAAGCCTACAAACGGGAAAGGGCAGAACCTTGCATTACATTGGAAGATCCCTGTTGACTTGCAGGGAGGAGGATCTGCCCCTTGGGCTGCATTCTTCCTAAACACCAAATCTGCATCCGCATCCACAAACTATTGTTTTAATTTCCTGACAGAACAAAAATGTCTTGCCACACGTGTTCTAACATTATTATTTTTTCTTTTTAACGTCAACTTCGCATTCAGCGTCTGAAAATTAACTCCTTAAGTAGTTTAACAAATATCTCTTTTTTTTTTTCCCCAAAGCAAAGACTTCTGTTAGAGACCAAAATAGCATCAGCTTTCAAGCTGTGGGGTCCTTTCTACTTCTTCTGTCTATTCTGCAGCAACAGAATGGTGTGGTGGTATTGAATTACCAATGCTGATGTGTTGGGAAACTGCTTGGGTCTCTGCTCTTCTGTGGGGTTTTTTTGAGTGGGGGTGGGGAGGAGGGTTGTTTTTAAAGGCACATGCTATAAAAGCCTAACAGATAATGCCAATTTTCCAAGAGTAGATGTACACAGAACACTTCATAAACCAGATCTGGGCAGACACTGGACGTTATATACCATGTGAGATGGCCAGCGAGCCTTCCAAGAAAAACACCAACACCGACTGAACGCAGGCCAAGGATTTCTCATTAGCATGACTAGAGGTTAGGCAGGCACACAGCATTTCCCCTTCTGTTTTCCATTTACGGAGGCGACCACTCCTAGGCATATTATACCTAACACACAGTTGGATCTTCTACAGAGAAATAGTTGTGGTCTTTGCTCGACTTTTGCTGCTAAACTCCTGTCTGCTTAGAATTCACGTGATTTCCTCTGAAACTGTTGAGGTTCGCTATAACGTGACACTGCTTTCCCTACAGTCTTTCAAGGGAGTGGTCATTCCAGGCTAGTATTAAAACAGGAATTTCACTGGTGACTCTCCTGTTAAAGCAATTACCTGCGGCCAGTATCTAAATGCATCACTTAATCTGTGATGGCAAATTGGTTAAATAAATAAGAGGGAACTCTGCAACAAAAATAGCTAGCAAATACCAGGAGGTAATTGCACGGTTAACTCTGTAGAAGGCAGTCTTATAAGAACAGCGGAGGAATTTTTATTGAAGTAATCACAAACAGATTAATAGCTTCGAAAGCAACAGGGGATTTTCTCTTCCCCAGTGATGGGATTTTCAGCAGACCCAAACCAGCTCTTGTCTAAGTCGAAGCGTGCTTATCTATATCCATCTCCCCTGATCACCTCACTTCTCACCATAAAGGGAAATCAATACGAGGACTTGTTATTCAGAAGAGTCTCAGGAGTCAGGCACTGTGATTGCACCTCTAATCCTACAGGAATCCATTTCCAACATCTACATCAAATCAAATGCAACGGGCACGCTGCTTACAGCTGCTCCGCAAAGCCTCCGGTCTAGGGAAGCAAATAAAAACCAATGCAGGCTATCCTGCTGACCTCTTACCTCTGAATCTGATGCTGAGTACCACGAGCAGTCGCCCTAAAATAAATCCTCTTGATTGCGTGCAGTTTTAGCATTGAGACCTCTGTTAGAACAGAAAACAGTTTCACTCTCTGTACGGTGCCTACGTATGGATTTCTCTTGCAGTCATTTGGGTGACCAATTAGGAAAACAAGGGCAGCATGAGGGTTAACAATCGATCTTGGCACCGCGGCGTTCCCTGGGCACGCTTGCAGAGCTGCTGCTAATAACACCGGTGTCAGATCCCGAGCTGTAACTCATAGCACGACGAGAACAACTTCTGATCTGATGAAAACCCATCTCACATTGCAGAAAAACACCCTATCGTTTAAAAGTTTTGCATGTGCTAACAGCTAATTTATTAAAGGGGCTCCTGCAGTGTCCGTGTTTACAGGGGCTCAGATGACATACAAAGGAAAGGCCTAATCGGTGCACATGAGGGGAGAAGAATTGAGCTGTATTTTTGGAAACACAGCACAGCGTGCCAGAATCGGGGCTAGGCTGATGAAAGGAACAGCTATGATGTTGTGCTGAGACTTTTTTCAACCTTGTCTAAAAAGAGCACAACTAAGGACTGGAAAAGAAGAACAAATAAGAATAAGTTGTATTTTATAAGAGTCAAAATAAAGAGGGACGAGCTTAGGCCAGACTACAGACTGAGAAATAGAAAACTTTCCAAGATACTCAGACTCAAAAAGAAAGGAAAACATAAATGAGAACTGATATCTTCTTGTACAGCGCCTTCTCCGTCTATGAAAGTTTATACCTGTCCCCACAGTCCAAAGCTAAAATTCCTCAGACCAAAAACCACTGACTGTTTCTGCTCCAAAAGCAAGGGCATAACAAGGATGGGGGAACGAGGTTGCCTTTCCCAAAGCCTTGCGCTGTAATCAAGAAAGTAAGATACTCTCCACTGATTTCAGATGAGATTAAATCCCCCTATCTCCCTCTCCCAAGAAGCTGTAACAGACATTTCCAGCCATCTCCAATAGCAATCATACGTTCCAGATGTCTCCTTTTGACAAGCTGTTAGACTGCCAAAGCCGGAAAATGGAAGAAGTCCAAGAAAGAATTAGGTATCCTCTAAATCTAACATTACCTCATTACCTGCGAGTAAATATTAGGCATCGTCTGAGTTTAGAAAATAAGGCTAAGTGCAAGGAGCACCTGGTTAACAAGCTAATGGGCTAAATCATTCTGTCTAATATTCAGGCACGGACAATCGTGTTAGATTTCCTCCTCCCAGCTGTGTCACTTAGCAGAGGAGCGTTCGTAAAATAATCTTAATAACTTTGCAGTATTCGTTTAAATTAAATATATACACTTCAACTTCCACTAAAACACCATCGTCACAAGCCGCTGTCAAGTGACACTGCTATGAGCATGACCTTGTATGGGTTTCAAGCAGCTGAGGGGAAAGGAAGCAAAACCAGGGCAGTGCTGAAGGTATGACCGTCCGGGCAAGGTGCTGCATTAACCCTGAGCCTCTGATGTGTGCTGTGGAGAAAATATACACTTCCATAACGAGCATGCGTGCATAACTATGCTGGCACTACCTTCTCCTTCCTTCGTTCAGCCTATTTTTAAAGTATCGACTTAAAATAAAATCAAAATATTTTTGGATCTGTGAATACATTTACATATTAAATAACACTGACTATGAGAAGCAACGTTCTGCTGCTTGCTGCTTGCAAGCTCCGTGTCAAAGCTGCTTTCCTGTGCCGGTGGGGTCCATACTCACTGACACACGCTGTTTCACACTCCACGATTTCTTCACTCTATTACGGTTTTTATCGTCTCAACTACTGCTAATAACTCATTTTACCCCCAAAAGCCATCTTTCACTGGAGGTTTTTCTAAGAGCGGGGTGCTTCTGTGGTTGTGAGTGAGGCTGGCCAGTTCCACCTGGCTTTCCCTACAAACAGATTTATCTGTGAGTTCTCCACCACGACCCCATTAACCTCCTGCAGCTGACCAGCACTTCAGCTGCCTGCCCCGGGAAGCTGTCTTCACCACATTTTCCACTCCTGTTCTTCCCTGGGATGCTCAGCAGGGGCTCTGAGATGCCCTCGGTGATTTAAAATAAAATCTCAGGTAGAAGGAAAAGAGATGAGACAAAGCTGCTCCTGGGGGAATGGCAGGCCCTGATGTGCTTTTGCATTAGCACCAGGGCTGTGAAGAAACCAGAGGGGTTACGATGCCTCTGGCTGTTCAGCCCAGAAACAAGCAAGCATACAGACCTCTCAACTTTTCTCCATCTCATTCCCTGTAATATTGTCTGGTGGTCGTGCAGGGCCCAACAGCTGCTCTCTCCACCACATTGTTGTCTCTTAAAAAGCAGCTGAGATCCCTCCATTGAAGTTTTTCAGATGGTTGAAAATATTTTGCATGTGAACAAGCCTGTGACATTTGACATGAAGTCACCCATAACTGGACTGTACTGAAAACATGTTAAAATAACCCAACAGATTTTTTCTGTGTATATACTCCTGCAATGGTGGTAACATGCATACATCGGGCTGAGAGGCCAAAAGTACTTTCACACTCACTTGTAAAGGGCCTGCAAGCTTCCCTTTGGAAGGTTCATTACAGAATAAAGAAAAATCCTGCTTTTACTGCCGACAGTCCCGTTAAAGCTCACCGCAAGAACAAAGAAAGTGGGAAAAAGATTTTGATAAGTTGCCCAACTAGAGCGTAACAGGGGAAAAAGCACTGCAGGCTCTAATGAGGAATTTCACTGCAGAGGAACCTGTCCTACTGAAACACACACACTGCCACGAGCAAGCAGTCTGCGGGCTCTGTGGTGCAGAACAGTTTTCCTAAGCTCCAGGGGATTTTGGTGGCAGTCACGAACCAGATTCCACCACAGATTTTAGTCCATAAAACCAAATCAGGCAGAGAAAAACTCTCCACGTTCCCCCATTGAACCATGGTCTTCTGTACAGGTGAAGAAAGGTGATATATTCCAGGAAATCCTGGTCATCATATGGATCATAAAGGCTGAGCCCGTCACAGTGTGAGGATGCAGACACTGGGCCGTAATGCCGATAATGAGCCATAATACCAAACCCAAACGCCGCAGGGTGCAGGCAGGGCTGCTTTCCCCTCACCACCAACGTCTTTTCTAAAGGTATACTTAAGTTCAAAATCATACGACCAATTTTTGACAGTCTCTAAAAACATTACTGCTGCCGGATTTGCAAACAGAAACAAAAGAACCAATACCCAGGGCAGTCTCCCTCTGCACGTCAAATTTGTTCACTGTCCAAGTCTGTCAAGCCTGTCATCATTTGGTACAGCAGGAATGTCTGTAAGAATAAGTAAGAAAAGCCTTCATCCAACAGACAAAAAATATTTAAAGATTTGTTACCTGCGCGCTCTCTAATCGTCTGCTCTGATCCCGCAGCTGGGGACTAATTACACTATCTACTGATAAAAAACCCCAAATGTATGCTATGCTGAGTGTTTCACTGAAAATACGCTATAATGAATTTCACTGGGAGAAGAAGAGAAGGTATTTGAATCTCACGGTAGAAATGTGTTTACAAAAATCAGCCCCCAGGATGAGGAGATGAGAGGGAAGCATTCTTACCTATATGCTAACGAGAGCTCTGACACATGTACCCCTGTAGGTCAAACAACAGCAACCCCATTCCTGGGACTCAACTTGCCCTTCAGCACTCACCAAACTGTAGGCTAATGTCAACCTGACAAGTACAAGTGGGACAGGAAAATTACTCTCAGAGAGCAAACAACAATTAAGAAACTTCACAATGCTTGACGAGATAGATGAGGTACACTTTTAACATTTGCTCATTTTTTTTTCTTCCCCCCAATTCCTCTTGAAATAAAAGAAGACTTACTCCTCCTTATCCCCATGTTTTTAGATCACAATGGCTTTGCTTTGGGCACGATTGAAGAAAGAAGGGCTTACAACTGATGACACATTGTAGTCAAGATCTTTACGCCATCCCTGGCGGGTGGCTCGATAAATAAACGAAGAACATCAATAAACACAGCAAAGGGTTGTTTTTTAAGTGGTGAATACATCCCAACCCTTGCTAAGCTCCTGTTTCCCCACTTTACGAGAGCTCCTCTGCATGTCGTGGTTCCCGTGCTTCCCTGCAGGCCCTGAAGCCCTGACCCTGTGCTGTATGTTGGCCAACTGGGAGATGCTGCTTCCCAACCTCTGCACAGCAAGGACAGAGTGCTCCAGCACCAACCAGACCCAAGGGTGACAACAGCAGGCTGCTCTGAAGCAAGGACTTACGATAAAGAAATCTCACTTTTATCTTACACATTAAAGAAAAAGAAGAAAATCCAAGAAAAAGTGAGTCATTTTGGCTTTCCTGCATAGAAGGGCAAAATACGACTTCAGCTACCAACTTCATTATTTTTGCAGTCTTATAACTTACAGCTCAAACAAACTGCTCTCAGTTCTAACATTTGTTTCTGGTTTCAGACTAGTAGAAATCTAATTTCCTTCTCCCCAAGAGCAAATGTCAGCACAAGCGGGATCTAAAATTTGTTGCTTGACACCTGCAGCAAGGAGCTAAATTGAGAGTAATATTTCAAAGAGGTACTTGGGAGGTAGGGGCCGAAATTTGGTTAACAGACAAGCAGGCTTGTGTATGCTCGTCCTGCACGGTGCCTCAATAACGTGTCCCCCATCGCCCTGATTGACGTAAGGCAAAGGAAAGGGAACTGTTAGAACAGTGCTGATTGGAACCATACAAGCCAAACTCCGCGTTTCAGGAAATTTCATAAGTCTGCCTGTAGAAATGAGTATTATGGTTTTACGCTTTCGTGCACGTGCTTAAAAGAGCCCACATAACTTTTAAATCATTCGCTGGCGTAACCATGAAAAGAGCCTGCACAAAAATAGAAGGTCTGCTCCTTGTTACTCCAGGTGAGACCAGACACAAGGCCGACGCACTCAGCTATTGGCCTCAAGTTGGGCAGCAGCCCCTCTCTGTGCCCCTGCACCCAGGCTTTGCCAGGACGGTTGCCTGCAGCAGAGTGAGCTTGGCAAGAAGGAATCAGTGGCAAGTTTTGGCTGTGAGCTACAAGTACTGCAACCCAGTGATCTGTGGAGACTTTATGACAAAGAGTCCTGCAGATGGCTGTCTAGAAATCAAGTATTTCAGTGTGCTGCCATACTGGTCATTGCTCTAACCATGCAGCCCATGGTCTATTCTGCAGCTTCGTGCTCCTCTCACAGGGAAGAAGCAGCTCTAGCCCAGCTCTGACTCCAGCTAACACAAGCTCCCAAATTCACTACATTTAGCTATTTAACCAGTGCAGCTTCTCTGTTCCTTTCAGTACAATTGCTTGGCACAACTCTGAAAGTCTCAGCACAAATTTCTCAGTTTGGCAAGGGTCCGTGAGCTGGAAACTGATAATACTTTGAACTACACTGGCAACTTCTTCCCGAAGACGTCAAAGTGCGTTTTCAGATGTCACATCAGCCTGAACAGGCACATATCTTACTTATATACAAAGAAACACAAGCAGAGTAAGAGAACCGAGCCACAGAAATGCAAGCAGGGAAGTGGGTAAAATTAAAAGTCAAATTGCTTGTCATTTTGTCCTCTGCTATAAACACAGAAGTACAAGAACGTATATGGTATTTCAACTTAACAGAGCATAACTGATGTAAATTAGCATGGCTTCCACAATGCAAAAGAAGAAAGCAAAACTAAAAGGATGAGACAGATCTTAAATTGATCTAAATTGGCATAGCTCCATTAAAGTCATAGGGACCAAGGCTGTAAATCCATTTGCTCTCAAGACAGAAGTAGTAATATTTGGCTATGCTAACAGTTATCAGAATTTCTCCTGGCACGGAGTTTCTTTAATCTAAAACCCAAGCAGTGTCTCAAAGGCGCTAACGGGAAGATTGCCATTACTTTCAGCGCCCTCTTCTAAAGCCGCGACAGAACCAATAATTAATGCAAAGGGCAGATTATGCACATGCAGTAGTACAAACATATTAAAAGTCTCGATTTAAGTAAGAAAAGAGATCGCCTGTAGCCTGCCACCCACAGGGACCGTTCTACTATTTTTAAGTCAATTACTTCAGCTTCTCTCAAAAGCCAGCCCTCTCTCTCCTTGTTAGTGGTGACAAACACAGTTTACTGCATTTATTATTCCTTGAGCAGCTCATGAGAACTGGAATACGTTAGTGCTAAAGGCTCTAAAGGTCACTTATCATTAATTTCTTTCAATACGAAACAAAAGCCGTCTAAAATCTCCAGAAGGACCGTGAATACTGTAAGTAGCATAACTTAAGACAACTGAAATAAAAACCCATCAACACCTGCATTTGGGGATCAATACTTCAGAATTAGGAGAAAATTGGAATCGCTGTTTCCGAGCAACTAGTGAAAATAAAAGAAATTGTTTTTCTCAACTTCTAGAAGTGGAAACACATTCAGAAAACAACAGGGCAATCCTCAGGCATGGCACCGGAGGAGAGCATTGAGGTACCAGGAACAGGAAGACTTCCACTGGTTCTATGAAATGCAGTATTGTTCTGTAAAATCCTACAGCATCGTTCAGGAACTGCCTGAGTCACCAATAAATCTGGTTGTTTTCCACAAGAGCACCTGCAGAGACCTAGTAAAAGTCCACAGAAATCATCTGTTGCTACACAGTCGCTCATAAGAGCTTTTCCAGAGGTGTCAGATGATGACAAAAATCATCAGATGCATTTTAGGAAAAATAGGTTTCTGCTTAAAAAAGAAAAACACCAATCATTATGCATAAGTACAAAATAATAGGAATTGCCAGATAAATAATCTCATCAATTCCTATAAGGAAAATGCTTCTAGATGCCTTTAGCTAGAACTAATTGAGTTGAACAGGAAAATAGCCTGAAAAACTACAGAATTTATCAGAGAATGACAGACACTTTATGTATTTTTGGACCATCTTATGATTTGTATCCCATGGGCATAACCCGTTGTGCTTAGTTTTTTAAAACAAGATCTGCAGAAATATTATCATTCCCTCTTAAATCTCTTCCTTTTTTTCACAAGGGAAATACCTTTCACATTTGGGAAAAAAAAAGACAAACTTCACTACATAAAAGAGACTTAAATGTGCAAGTATTAGTCAGGAGGAAAAAAAAATAATAACATGTTTTAGAAAAAGACTGAGAACCAGAACAAATGGAGGATTTTAAAGCCACAACACAACAAAAATCCTATCCCAAACCAATCAAGGAACACTGTTTGCAGCTCACACTTAAACAGTGAGTCAGTTATAAGGTACAGGTAGAAATAAAGACCAGATAAAGACACTTTAAGGTATCTCTGTCAGCAAACATAGAGATTAGCTCTAGGGTGGTCTTACACCTAGAGGCCAGCCAAGGCCAGAAGAGTGCGACCCCAAATGGCAAACCCAAAGATGCCCTCTTCCCTGTGTCAGCAGCAGTTGAGGACTGCTCGAGGTTTGGAGCGCAACAAGCTGGCATCCTCCGAGTACTCGGGGAGCACGGCTGCATCCTGCTGAGAGCATCCTCTGTGAGCAGGAGGAGCTGATTTTCCACCAACTTCCTTACAGCCATCAAACGTGCTGCCTTCTGCTGAGGCTGCTGTTTGGCATTTGGAAACTTCAGCTGCAAGCCAACAACCCAAAAGCTGACGTAACTCAGTGCCACACGGCACCTCACCCACACACAGCAACCCAGTGCTCCCTCCCAGAGCTGGCCAGTCGTGTGTGGGGAACACTTCAACCTGAAGCACAACACTTCACCAACCTGACTTCATCACATATGGACTTGTAAAATGGTAGCAAAAATCATTTAAAATGGGGCGCTGCAGAAATTCCTGCAACTTTTTCTGTATGGATAAATGAGAACCGCTGACGGCAGCTTGTCACTCTACCTGAAGCTGTGCAGGTCAAAATGACAGTGCTTAACGCTCTGAATTAACACAGAGGAACCTCATCTTCTCAGTTTAGGGAGACTATCTCCTTTCTGTGTTTATTTTAATTACGTATCATACATTATCACTTAATCCCTGGCACTACACAGGAAACAACACAGTTAATCTGTGTATGGTTTAACTTCTTTTTAAGGATACGATGACAAGTGCAGTCACAGAAAAGGATAACTGCTTTTAAAATGCAGAGCAGGCATTCCATACTTAATAAACGGGGAAGCACAAACCTACCTGAATGCATATTTATGAAAAGCTCAGCATTTAACTGCTGCACAACGCTCAGAACAATGCCCCACAGAAGGTCAGTGCAGCTCAGCCTGAAGTGCTCCCACACCCCTTTCTCACTCAGCCTTTCCTCACATGGGAGATGCTCAGGGCCATTCATAATCTTTGTGGCCCTCTGCTGCACTTCTTCTAGGAGATCCCTGCCTGTTTTGAACTGGGGGTCACAGAACTTGGTGTAGTATTCTAAATGTGGCCTCACCAGGGCAGAGTAGAGAGAGAGGATCACCTCTGTTGACCTTCTGGCCACAGTCTCTTTAATGTGTTGCTGCTCAAACGTTCCCCATAACTGCATAAAAAGAAGTCTGTACTCAAACCACGCAAGTTTGAAATCTGCTTTTCAAGAAAAGCGTTCCAAGACATTTTAGAGGGTCTAATTGTTAAGCATTAATAATGTTCCGTAAACAGTTTCATCGAGCCACTCCTAAATGAAACATCAGCTGAACCCTTCTAAAATCCTACAGATATACGAGGCAGCTGTTAACTATATTTACGCCAGACATTTCTGCCGTACTGCTACAGACTATTTTTAATGCAGCAGATTCTGATTCAGCATTTTGCTTTCAGGTGTAAAATTCACACAAAAAGGGGGAAAAATAAACCCAACAAAACCAAACAGATTTTTTCATTGTTGTTTACATATAAATACACTAACGATAGCCACGCTTAATTGACTTCAGCACAAATGCATTAATATGGTAAGAGCGTGCATCCACACCTGATAAATAGCTGTGCAATGACGACAGCCAACGTAAGGGAAGAACAATTAGCGTTCCAAAATGAATGTAATTAGCACTGAGGAATCCCCCGTAGTTCAGCTGAAAGGACTGAGTGCTGCCAAGGTAGCTTCCTGCGCTCAGCCTGGGCACTGCGTGTGTACAGGGAAATGAAGAGGGCACCTCCACACCACTGCAGCAGCTGCTTCTGCTGCGCAGGGTCCACGGCAGCGGGTCCCCACGAGCCCTGCCTCCTGCATCCAGATGACCCAATGGGATCCCCTTCCCCTCCTCCGGAAAAAGTACCACACACAGGAACCAAGAGAGAGGTGCGTGGAAACAAAACACTTGCTAGCTATTTTAAAGGAGGCAGAGGGTCCAAAAGGAGAGCTAATCCAGATCAAAAGCGAGATGAGAAGGAGGAAAAACAGCCGGTGAAAAAATAAAGAACTAAGATGGTAGAGAGAAATATCGCTTATATACAACAAAGATCTTTTTCAATAGCTAATAGAGAAAGGCACCCTGGGTTATAATCCCTCTCCCCAAATCCACAGGAGACCAAGGGACTCCCTGTTGCCTTTTCCCACCTTCTCTGCTCTGCTGTACCCCAAGGAAGACGTGGGGGGATTTTCTTTGCCTTAAGGACTGCAAGTTTGGGGAAGAGAGAGAAAACAAAGCACACTGTCGGCAGATGTACAGCAAAGTGTCATAAGCTAATGAATTCAAAAACAAGGCTTTTTGCTCATTTCAGATGGTATTTGTGCAGCTTTGTAGCAGGAAACCTCCCGAGACTCACCTAAATGTGGCTTTGCATGCACTTACTGACAGCAGGATCCCAAACTTTCAATTCCTAATTGCCCTGAGCTCAGTTCAAACCATTTTCTCCTTTTGCACATAGCAGCATTCTCACTAATAGACGGTCTTTGACCATGGACTCCACCCCAAAGCACGATGACTTTGTTTCTGTTGTGTAGTGCAGCAACTGCTGTATGCAATAGACTGCAGGTCCTCTATCCTTGTCAGTGCCAGATGCCTCAAAATAAGTCAGATTAAATTTTACTGCTAGCAAGATTAATTTAAGTATCAATTGATTAAACTGAAGCCAAGAAAGTGGTAAGCCCTAGACCAGATTTTGACCCTCACGGTACAATTTACAGCATGAGAAAACAGGAAAGATTTCTCCTGACCACAACAGATGATGCCCTGGAGCAAAAGGACTGATAAAAGATTGGCATGCAGCAGTAATTTCATTTAAGCTAGTAAATCCGATCTGGTGTTTTGGTCTTTGAGGATAACGCTACAGGATAACATTTTGAGAAGTGCCCAGGCAACCCTAGCTAGCTAGGGAGCTATAGCCCTTCGGTGCTGCTCACCGTCAGCGGGGTTATGCATTAAATCACTCCAGGACCACTGAATGTTTCACCGATGCACCCAAAGCCAGCTTCTCTCCTAACATCCAGAGCACAACTGCAAAGTGGCAGAATATTTCATGTTTAGTGTAAGGCTAAGAAATGTACCAGAAATGCAGGTCAATTCATTTTAAACACTACTTTTAATTACAGGCACTTCGTTATTTATTTTGCAGACAGCTCATCAGGGCGACCCGTTCCTCATATCATTAATTCAATTCTGTTGGTATAATTTAACACTTCAAATTGCTTTTTCCACTCACTGGGTGGCCACATGTACCACCTCATCTCTTGGAATCTTCATTTCCTAAGAATTAAAGGCCGCTTGTGTTCTTTGATTCTTGCAGATTCTGTTCTCTAAGTTTTCTTTTCAAGCCACGTTTGCCCCAGTATGTTAAGATGACTTACCCAGAACATCACTGCAGTGCGTGCCACCCATGTATCCTGGGTTAGAAAGCATATTCCCAATTTGATGGATGGAGTTAAAGCTCTATTTTTCAGGTGGGAATGTTCTGCTGAGTCTATGCAGATGGGCTGTTTTTTTCTGTGGTAGAGCAACATGAATATGGATATCCAGCTGTAGTGCTGAGGTGTAATCAGGGAGGGAGATGCAAAAACACAATGACAAGAAGGTCAATATGTTTCGGTCTAATAACAAATCCTGCTGCTGGTGCAGCAAGAGAAAGAGCTGGAGGGAAAGGCAAGCATTAAGAGAAATAGATTTCAATAATTAATCCATTCCAGGAAATACAGTGTTTGCACAAAGTAGCCACCAGAGACCAACTGCAGAAGATACTTTGATTGGAAATGCATTAAACCAACAGATTAATACACAGTAAATATTGAAAAGATATATTAAATGATGCATCAATTAAAGGAAATACATAATTTACATGCATCCAAGAATTCTTAAAATAGGCAAAAGCCTGTCATGCTCACAGTTGCCCACAGCTCTAGCAAAGCACAAGGACATAAAGACACTGGTCCTACACCCTGCTCCATGGCCCATCACACCCCAGCCTGCAGTTTCCCATGCAGCAGAATAGGGTCGATGGGGCACCATGACCTCCTCATCCATCCCACGTGCTCCCTGCAGCGGTGCTGACAGCATGGTGGTCACTGCTTAAGTGGGAGGCTTGGGCACAAGCAAACCTCTTTGTATGGCTGTTCCCATGCCACAAGAAAACCTAAAAGCGAGGTGCTCTAGAGAACATTTCTGCACGCGGTCTGCACTTGTCAGGCCCAGAGTGCCACTGAGAACGACACCACCACGGTGTAAGCCATTGCTTCCACAGTTTACACATTTCTGTGCTGCATCTGAACTCAGTCAATGCCGCAAGATACCCATCCTCACTCGAAGCCCCACTACACCAAACTCGGTCCCCTAAGTGTTGCAAAAGGATAAACCACTGACAGCAATTTACAATCAATCAATTCATTGATCCTTCCACTGTTTAACCAAAATATATTCCCATACAACTCCAATTAGCCCTGTGAACAAACTGACACCTGGCAAACAGGCCCATAAATTACCCTTTGATGTTATCGCATCCTAAGGCGAAGCAGGCAGGGACTGTTTATTTTACTGGCTGGTCTGCATTCCAGAGAATGCTTTACAAGAATAAAGGATCCAAGTGGACTATTAACACCTTTGTTTTTCGTCTAAGAGACACTTCTGTAGCTGTTAGAAAGTCCTTAGTGCTTTTTTTCCTTAGAAAGGAAGTGAACAGTAGAGAGCCATCACTGGAAGGGACTTGTCACTGGAAGGGACATGATAAATACTATAGCCTCATAAAATACTAGGAGATAGAAAACGCTGAGCTGTGTGTTCTCAGCGCTCCCCTCCAGTCAGCAAAAAAACCGCAGTGAAATGGAAAAGTGGAAAAAACGAAACAACAAAACGAAATGCTTGAATGGATAGCATTTGAAGCCGGGAAAGGCAATGAAGCATGGAACTCCCAGCACACAGGCAGGAGATCCTGCATCCTTACGCCCTGAGCTCTACCTGCAAGCTCTCGTAACTGCAATTTGATGGAGTTTGGAGTAAATCACTTAATATTCAAGTGAGATGAAGTCCTTTAATAGTGTGAAGTGATACTATAAAATATTACGGTTCCACAAACAAATCAATAATCTGAATATGGAAGAACAGCCAAAGACTGAATCAGGAAGATGAGGGAAGGCGGTCCAGCACAATGAAACCATCACGATGTGGTATTGATATTTCTGAAACTCTTATGTTCTGATGAACAAAGGTACAGAAGGTCGCAAAGCCTGAAGCTTTCACACTGAATACCAAGTGAGCAAGGAAATTATGAAGCCATGACTCGGCTTTTACAGTGACTAAATTTCATCTGAGTCAAGCACTCAAAGCTGCTCAAATCCTTCATGGCGATCGCTCCCTAACCAACGCTTCAAACAAACTGTTTAAAGAATAAAATAAAATCATTCTATTTTTTTTTTTAAGCATTTAAATGGTAGATACTCTTGGCCCATATTCAGGATTTTGCCTTCTGTGCTTTGTTTTCTCACGTTCACTGTCAGTGAGTCCAAAGCATCAGGGATCCCATGTTAGAGCCTGAGATGCCCTGGTAGATTCTGAAGATTTTCGCTCCCAATCAAATCAGCTTCTGGCATAGTTTAGTGCTAGATTAACTGTGTCATGCAAGATAAACATAATACACTCAATAATTGATAGCATGTTGTGCTGAATTTGTTAAAAGCAACTACAGCAGCAAAACCCTCAATATACATTGATGGCAATTAAATGCAGAAACTAATTAACAGTGTACCCTGCTAGATATATTCAAGCCTACTTTAACTAGAGAACAAAATGGGACCCAGGCACACTACTTCACCAACGCTTCACGATCTGAATTCATGCTTAGGACAGTATATTCTGCTAAACTCCTCTCTCAATGCCAGTGGAAAGTAACAACCTTTCCAACTCAAACGATTGAGCTCAACATTACAATATCCTACAAAAAAAAAGACCAGCCCTTTTTTAGCTTCCAGTTGAAAGAGCACAAGCCAAAGCCTCATCTGCAGTTAATCAGCATGGCTCCACTGAGATCAACAACTCTGTGCTATCTAACACAAGTCCAAAATCTGACCCTACGTTATTTCCCAGAGTATGTCTTCAGTTGGAGATGCGGATGGAATCAGCTTCACTCCAGCATCTGAAATATTTGATCAAGAGTTAATTAGGTTACTGCCAGTCGAGTGTCTTAAACTCCCATCATTTTGATGCTTGCTAAAACAACGCTTCTATCTGCAGCTGAGTAAATATTTCTTTGGGGAACACAACACATGCATCGGTTCTCACTCCAGATGTAAACCACATTTGTACAAATTTGCACTGCATCTTTGATGTGAATCCTATCATCATCTGGACCGTAATAAGTGGATGCCAACAGACTCATAGCTTTATCAACAGCGATACTCTACATTTTTGTGGTGCCTTCTTTTATTTACTGCTTTACACACATTAATGAACTAAAGCACAAGGATTCCTGTAGGGTAAGAATTTTTCTATTTGTTTTACATATGGGAAATTTATGATGCAGAAAGATAAAACAACTTGCCAAGCTTGTGTGAGAAGTCTGGAGCAAAGCTGGAGAGAACAGCAATTAATAAAAAGTTCTAGCCTTATGAAACAGCAAGAAATGTTTGAAGAATTCAAGTCACATTTTTCAAATGTTATTAGGTCAAAAAGTGTCATTCAATATGACAAGAAATAATAAAAAAAAATCATTGTTATTTTTCAAATGCGAATTAAACACAATGCGTATTTATTAAGGTTTGTTGTCCTTCCCCTCAACCTAAGTAAATCACTTTCCCGTGAGATTTCCAATTACATACATTGGAACTTTCTTTGCTGGGGAAAAAGTCTCCCTCAGTGCATTCAGTAATAACACAGCAGAAGGAATAACTATTCTGGGTAGAACTTGCTGGCATTCATTAATGGCACCGGCTCAGATGTGCAGCATTTCTGGGAGTGCTTGAAAAAAAATATGTCCGTTTCTTCATCGACTTCACTGACAGCAAAGGCAGACCAATTTTGAGCTATTTTTAAAACCCTGCCCTCTGCCATGACATCTTGAAGTGCACGAAAAGCATGACTCATTGATTGCCCCAAAAGAAATCCAATTTTTATACAATGATTGTATTTTCAAGTTAAATAGTGCAAAAAGATTGCAGACAGATATTTAAGAAAATACTATATATCCTACAGCTCAAGTCAGACAATGTTTCCAAATAACGATGGTTAACTTGACAGTCAGTAAGACAAATAACAACCTGCGGCATTAACGGCTGCAGCAGCAGAACGCCTGGGGAGCAAACAACCCTTGACTCTCAAATGGCTCTTCCTTCAGAAATGAGTATAACAGCATGTGAGAATGAATTTGGGAAGGACTACCCTATCATTAGCCATATATGCTCAAGCTTTGAGGCTAGGATGGCAATGCAGATGCCGATTTAGGAAAGCTTACTTGTTCAGGAGGAAGAAAAATCCACACCTAGTGGAAGTCAATACTTGATCCTGTGCCTTTTAAGAGTTTCTGACTAGGAATATACTAAGTGCCTGTGTCAGTATTCTAACAATGAAGAAGAAAATTATGTCATTTATTTAAGGAGCAGTAAGCTTAGGCAAAATAGGCTTCCTAACAAATATCTTGCTCCACCATATTTAAAAAAAAACAGCCTATCTATCATATTGAAGTGCAAACCTATTGAAGTACCGAATCTTTTAATTACTAGATAATACCCTCTCTTTAGCATGGAACTGGCTCTTTTCCTGACTAATGTTCTGTATTTCCAGAGGAAATATGGCAATTTATTGAAAATGATACTCCAGTCTTGTACATTTTTGTACTTCAGAGGTCAATTTGCATACTAATGATAAACCTCTTCTCTTCTTCATTCCAGGATATGAACAAGTTTATTTGCAAAATGCACTACAAATTGATAAGGCATAATAGTTTCTGTAAAAAATACGAACACATTACCACTGTCAAGATACAGTTTAAAGCGGATCTTCCTTCTAGGCAAAGTTAATTTGCAGGAGGATAGTTGTGGAATTGCTAGAATTCATGGTACAGACAAGTTTTTTGTTGCTGTTGTTGTTTATTTTTCTGAAATGTTTAAACAGTGGAGAAATTAAGTTGCTAGACACGAGAAAGCTTAGAATCCACAGACAGAAAACATGGAAGGAAAGAAGAAGTGGAAGGATGCGTGTTTAAGGCTAGATGAAAAGGAAACAGCAGCAGAATCAAGGCTGATGTTCAGCACAGAAGCAAACATCTCACAGTAAAAGGTAGTTCTTGACCGCTAGATTTTGCTGCTAGACAGAACAAAATAGTTCACTATAATACAGTTCCCTAAACTTGCTTACCCTATACATAAGTATTTGCAAATGCACCCTTCGCTCTTAAAAAAAAAAAAAATTTATAGACTTGGCTTTCCTAATGCTTTTTTCTGACAAAAAAAATTAGCAAAAACTTTTTTTTTTTTGTTAAACTAATTCTTCAGTGACACACAAAAACACCAACTGCTCATAAAACACTAAAAAGAAAGCATCACAGGAGAGTTCTTGCATGGCTGAAAATAAAACCTAAAATCACATCAAAAGTGTTGGCCCAAAGTCATTTTCAGTGAACCACAACTGTTATTTCTCATGCCAGCTGGGAACATAAAGAGATTTTATTAATGCATGATTTCTGCATTTACCTCATATTTCTAAGTTGGAATAAATTAGAAGCAGACTTAAAGGCCCCATTCCACAGCACGAAGTAAACAAATGTGTTTTACTATATATGCTTTTCAGAATGAATTAAATTCTCGCAGCATTTGTTCGGCTCGCTCACAGCAGACAGCTTTCATTCTGCACAAAACGCTGCAACAACAGACAATGCAGGGATGGCTGGCACTCAGTTTTCACAGAACAGCAGTCCCTGTTACCTCTGCCTTGTTCCCACCACTTCTGGGTCACCACACTCAACAGCGATGGAACTATAGATGTATTTTATATATATACCCATTTTATATGTTTTTAACATCAACTGCGTTTCTGTGACTGCCAACTGAAAATGCAACTCCTATTCAGTATCAGGTTCATAGGCAAAAATACTGCTATTTCAAAATTAAACACTAATTTGAGGCAGGAAAAAGCATCAGTATGAAGCTCCTGGCTTATCCCTGGCAAAAGCAAAGCAGGACTGATGCAGGGCAAGGCTGGGAAAGTGGAAGATGCCAGACAGACTAGAGAGCTAGGCAGAGAGAAACCTGATGAGGATCAACAAGGGCAAGTACCAGGGCTGACCTCCTGAAGAGGAATTCTGGAGAGAAGGACCTGGGTGTCCTGGTAGCCAGCAGGTTGGCCATGAGGCAGTAGTGAGACCTTATGGCCAAGAAGGCCAATGGTACCCTGGGGTGCATTAACAACAGTATAGCTAGCAGGGCAAGGGAGGTGATCCTCTTCCTCTACTCTGCCCCGGTGAGGCCACATCCAGATCACCATGTCCAGTTCTGGGCTCCCCAATTCAAAAAAGACAGGGTTCCCCCAGAAAGAGTCCAGTGGAGGACTACAAAGATGATAAGGGGCCTGCAGCATCTCCTGTATGAGGAAAGGCTGAAAGACCTGGGGCCGTTCAGCCTGGAGAAGGCTAAGAGGGGATCTCACCACTGTTTATGAACAGCTAAAGTGTGCGAGTCAGGTCGATGGGTGTGGACTCTTTT